>JANTOQ010305135.1:0-12806 GCA_027564595.1 Bythotiara depressa | reverse complement strand
TGGTTTTTACATACTCAGGGAAAACTCAGGGAATTTTTTTATTTTTAGTTGTAAAGATTTTATGCTAGTTATTTATAACAATTTCTTTCCTTTTAGAGATGTTAGAGTAGGCGGAAACTCAGGGAAAACTCAAGGAAAAAGTAATCGAAAATTCTGTGGCCACCCTTTATATACCTCAAAGTTAGTGTTTTTGACTTGAGTAGCTAGCTAACTTGTGTCTATTACTTTGTTCTTCTAAATTATTACATTTTGCTACTGTATATAATTTTTTAGTAGAGCTACTACAATAGCAATTATATTATTACTTATAGTGTAGATGTATAGAAAAAAATTATTTTTGAGATTTGGAAAATTTGAATGTAGACATTTTAGCTAAATCACCCTTTTCACTTAAACTTGTGTATTATTTTGCCACAGCTGTGCCCAAGGCATACTTTTCTATTTTTCGCATACAGTATCAATGTACACATGTAATTTCTAACCATTTAGAGCTAGCTAAGTACTCAAAAAGAGGAAAAAATATGCGAAATGTTGACATTTCAGCTGTAACTCACTTATCGCACTTTCACATTCACTTAAACTTTTTTGTTTTTAAGCTACGACTGTGTTCAAACTAAATTTTTTTAGCCTGCAAGTTAACGATCACTGTGAGAGCCATCGATGCTCAAGCGCAAAGTGCTTCTTGTTTATCTTTGCATTGGAGCTCCTAAAAAATTAACATATCACCAGGATTTCATGTTTTGAGAAATTTAACAATTTAAATCAAATTTCCAATCTTGTTAACAAACAAAGAATGCCTTATCATTCTGCATTCTAAAGTTCTTGTTTGTATTAATAATAAGTAGATACAGGTTTTTAATTGGCACCTCGTTTAATTTTAATGCTTACTTTCAATTCATACATTGTTTATTGATCATTATGACTTAGCATAGAATAAGATAACAACAATTTAAAAAAATTATTTATCCAACAATCTTTGCAGGATTCCAAGTAAAAATTTCACATAAAATTGATATTGCTTAATGCTATAGCAATATGAATGATCAGTAAAAGTTTTTTTTAATGAATGTATTATACAATATCTTTATTAAGGTTGATCTCCACTTGAGCAATTTTGGGTGTGTGGGAGCTGTGCCAATTTTATTTTCAACTCTAATATGACATTCCATGTGTGAGCACTTTATTGGTAGTATGTTCAGAGCTTACTACTGCAGTGTGTGCTCACTTTCTCATAAAAATTTCATAACTATCTACTTGTGATGCCAAGACCACATTTGATCGCAGCAGAGATTGGCATTTACACTGCATATTATTTGCAGTATTTTGTATCGATATACAAAACATTCATTGTACAAATAATTCCACATGTATGGGCCTGGTATTAATAAATAGAATTGCCATACAACACTACATAAAAGTGTTTCACAAGTTTAAAAAACAACTAACTTTTGGACTGCCAATTTCATAGTTCCACATGTATCTGCCATATCATCTACAAGAATAGCAACTTTGTCTTTCACATCACCAACAAGAACCATACTTGCAACTTCATTTGCTTTCTTCCTCTGCAAAATACAGAACAAAGACGGTTCCAACAGTTACACACAAGCCATCACACAAACAGATTTTTGGAGCACATATCTTTAAGCAGAGAGGTATGTAAAGAATTTTAGCAACGATGTATATAATTAATAGAAAAAACATTTGAAACATATCATGCAGTAGAAACCCCCATATTTTAAAACTAATATAGATACTTATTTTTATATTTTATGTAAACACATATTATCAGCATGATAAACTTACCATCATAGTATTAAAGTATGGAAATGGAAAACTTGTGAATGCTATGAAAAAAATACCCACCTTGTGAAACATAACAACAATACCATCTTGGAATTGATAAAAAATATAACTTCCCTCTGTAAGTTAGGAGCTCCAGCCAGGGCTTAATATTACAGTTAAATAATATAGCCTCCAGATTCCTAACTACTGCCATACTTTATAAACAATATTTTATTAATAAGCTGACCGAATTAATAATTACAAGTGCCACCTGTAAAGTAAAGAAGAAAATATAATGTAGAACAGGGCCCATCATCTTCTGTAATAAATGTGTACAGTCAAAACAAACCAAATACAAAGCAGTAAGTCCACTTGAAATTAAATATAGCAACCAAGTGCTGCTAAGCATGGTAAGCTTGGATCATGTAATTTTTTTAAGTTAAACTTTGTTGTGTGCATATACGGAATAACACGAGTAAAGTGTATTTCCAGTGAGTGCGTATACCAAGTTATTATAAATCCTTTAAAGCACTGGTAGTTGCTGGATGCGTGGGTGTGTTTCGTAATATCAACACACTTTATTTTGTTAATTAAATTGGAGCAAATGCTACATAGATTGTTTAAGTCAATGTTGGAGGTGTTCATATTTCATCTTTAAATTAATATTATTTTTTCATAAAATCAAAATGTTTTAATAATAACCTATACAGGGTAATATAATATATTAAATCTTTCTTTTGGCTAAAAATCAAAACAACACGTTTCTTTTTCAATGTTACCAGTGTGTTACAAAAACATCATTAAAATGGAACAATGTGTACAAAAGACACTGGTAATATAATATATTAAAACTTTCTTTTGGGTAAAAATCAAAACAACGCAGTTTCTTTTTCAATGTTACCAGTGTGTTACAAAAACATCATTAAAATGGAACAATGTGTACCAAAGACACTGAATCCTGCACCTGCACAAAACAAATAAATCACACAATTTAAAAGAAATTCTTCAATTCGAAATAGGTATTTATGAACGAGTTCTCAGCTCATATAAGCATGCATTCTTTCAAAACATTTCATGAAGAGTATATATAGAAATGGATTAACCCTTTAATGCATCATGTCCCTGGAAAGGAATCAAATCATTGGCCATTTCTTTACTATTTCACTTTTTTCCGGGGGTTAATTATTGGAAATACAATGTAAAATTTGATAAAAGCTGATAAGACACCATGTTCCTCATTTAATTATAAAGGTATGCTTATGCATTCTAGAGTTAAAGGGTATTGGAACATCGCTGTACTATACACTTTATTTACATAGGTGTTTTTCCTTTTTATCCCAAAGTCTGGTAGTGTTGTTTACTTGCAAACATGGCAACAATATGAATGAATTATTTATTAGAATAATTCACATTTTTATATTCCTTGCATAATAAATGTATCAAATTGTGGTTTTCCATATGTTTCGTATATATACAGTATTTCCTTTATATATGGCCTGTGTACTACGGTAAGTGCTATTGGACGGTTATCTGTCAGTTCTGACCTGAAGAGGAATCTAACCACGACCTGCACCAATGTGTGTTCAGCTCACTACCACAGGGCTACCAGTGCCGATGCCGAATCTACTAATTTACGCCTATTTATTATTCGTATAGAACGAAGCATTATGGGTATATATAAATTTCTAAAATAACAAAAACGCAGTCATAACCCTGACCATCAGTCGAGGTAAGCAAATCAGAAAGGATAATCAGACCTGAGGGGATAAATCAGAAGGGATAAATCAGACCTGCTGGGTAAAAAAGTGTCAAACCAACAGATAGCCATTATCATTTTCTGTTTACTACAATCAGCTTAACAGTGTAAATTCCTATAAATTGATTGTTTTTCATGTTAGAAATATGAAACACAATACAACAATAACACAAGGGATTAAACTCAACACAATATTAAGTTTTGATAGCATTTCAGTAGTGGATACATGTGTGTACGTATATTGTCCAGAGGGGACATTCTAGATCTTTTTTTGCCTTCAACTAACGAAGACAATGCCCTATTTTGGGATGCTAAAATGATCAAATACGCACTTAAATTGGGAGGTCTGAATGAAAGATATGGCCTTTTTACAATATTTTAATTGTCAAAAGTGCCCATTTTTAGGAAAACCGTCCCCATGCCCTTTGATGCTAGAATATGCCCTAGCCCAAGGATTAAAATAACTCTCATTAAACAACATGGAGGTGGGTGTTATGAATGTATTTTGTTCATCATATATCTATATATTACTCTCACCCACAGATATTTTTCTAAGTTATTTCAAGGCTTGCTGGTCCATATAAACACACAAGACCCATTTGTTGCTGACGTGACGTGAAAATAGCAAATTTACAACAAACAAACTGTTATTACCAGAGTTGGCAACTGTAAATCGTGAAAAAGAGAATCTGGACATAAACAAGGAACTTTAATAATCATTTAGCAACCATGACTTGTCTCCTTAGTGAACACATCAACAACAATTAATTTTAACATTTTGATTCAGGAAAGTTATATAAAATAATATGTGAATACTTTCATCCATGCCAGCAAACTAATTACCAATGTGGATTATGTCATTTTATTTTAATTGGCATTAACTGTGTGTGGTATTCTCTTTTACCAATTCATCGTTTTTTTAAGACTGAATCATATTATATTAAGTGCTGAAGAAGAATTACAAAGTGAGTGCTGCTGGTGGAGTGAGTGGGACAAGAATAGAAGTATATAAAATCAAATGAAATTAATTAAGAGTACTGATTAGTACCTCTTTGTGGATCAAAGCAAATTCCACATTTAACTGGTCGGCAATTGAAGTGACTCTCTTGGCACCACCAGCATCTGGTGAAACAATGACACATTGTTGCCAGTTTGGAAGATTATCTTTGATATATTTCAATACTGCTGGTTCTGCAAACAGGTTATCCACTGGAATATCAAAGAAACCCTACAAAAAAACCCAAGTCATCCAGTGGTGATGAAAAATAATATCAAAAGCTAAAATTATATATTTTTTATTAAATAAAAAATGTAATGTCTACTAAAAACTTCCAGCCCACACATTCCAGATGCAATCTACAGAGTTATATTCCATTGAAATATCAAAAGAATTCAACTAAAATTTTTGAAAACAATTCTTCCAAGATGAAATGCAAAAAAATGATGATTTTACTACTGCAACAGAAAATATAAAACTATTTCACCTCACGAATATTGCACACAAGAGGGAAAAATGTTGTGTTGTAAATACCTGAATCTGGGAAGCGTGAAGATCCATTGTGATAATGTGGTCTGCCCCAGCAACTGACAGCATGTTTGCAACTAGTTTTGCTGATATTGGTGCTCTACTCTAAAACAAAAACACAATATCTTTCTAAGGACACAACAATCTAAATTTATCATTCAACAGGATGAATATATGTAATTGTTACTGCTTAAAGCTTACAAACTACAAACAATAACAAACAGAATGGATAACGATTTATAAATATCAGAAAGATTGATGGAGAGGGAAAAGAACTAGCATTCCATTGTTAATAGGCTAAACCAAATGCATAAATGGTTATTTTTGCATGTTGCTTCTAAATGCTTGCTTCCATTCAAGCTACTTCTTTTAAGCCTACGTACTAGTTTGTTTCCATTATTCATCTTCTGTGTTCACAACCTTGTGACTTCCCGACCACCGCTATCTTGTAAGTCAGCTTGTTTTTAAAATCATTTTTCTCGAATTGATGAATTTATTAAAATTGTTTTCATGTTTTCTTTTCTTCTTTTACTTAGAGCTTTGGGGCATGCGAACAAACTTAGTTGGTACTTTGCTCTGTGATTTAGTCTATAATTTAGTTATGCACTATGTTTTATTCTTCTGTTCTTAATATTACACTTTGTCAGTGTAAGACTCTTACGGGAATAAGTAAGTAAGCCATTTTGTTTTGTTTATTTTCATGCGGGATTATAGGAGATTTTTTACTTTAGGTTTGTTTGCATATTTACACTGCACAGAATATTTTTATAATTACAGTATAAACAACTGTTGTTGAGTCCTTTAAACCCAATACATACCAACTTGACCACACAGAATAATAGATTCACCTGTGACTTGTGTAAGGTTCTATATGGGGAATGCCCCACCTGAAAACCCTTTAAAAAGTAACATTACAAGAATAACTTAATAGAAGCTACACACACACCAGAATAATAGCACATTCTTTACTGAAACAATATTTTTAACAAGAAGTCCTATTGGCTTGAATATTGATGGCTTCCCACTCAGGAAGTAATAAAACCATGGTTAAAATATGAACCTGGATTTAGGATGGATAGAAAGTAGATTTGCTTTAAAGTGACAGACTCAAAAAACTATAATATATATATATATTATAAAAAAATTAATTTAACGAAGAGTAATATTTAAAGGTGCTATCTCTCAAATTTTTTAGTTGGCTCTTTCGAATTAGTATATAAAGTTGTAAAAGTGTGCCAAATATTACCCTCTATAACAGCACCTATCTTGGGATATTCCAAATAAAAGTTTCCGATTTTAATTTCCAGAGATCCACATTTATTCCTCCGTTTTAACGACTTCCTCCAATAAGGCTGTCAGTGTGTATTTTAGCAGCTCATCAGTGCATATTTTGGATAATTCGTTTAAAAAATTGAAAGAAAAAGCTTTTCAGGTTCATAAAAAACTTCTCATTGTTTGTTTATACTTATTCTTGTTGTTTGCCAATTAAAAGATTTTATTATTTATAAATTTAACGATGCAAAACACAGCTGGCTTCGATGGAAATGGAATCATTCATCAAGCATTTTTAAAATACACAGTCATATGAAAGAAAAGTTTTGTATGACCATGATAAATCGAAAACAACTTTCCCTGGACAGTAGAAGTAAAATATGGCGGTTTTTCAAAAATTTAAAGCGATGTGCTACAAATTTCAGACCAAGACCATGCTTATGCTCTAATGAATATAATAAGTTTACATTACAAAAATAAAAAAATTTGAGGGATAGCACCTTAATAGTTTTTGTTAATGTTAATGTTACCACTCATTGTTTTTTCAGAAATAAGCAAATGACTTGGCAGCAAAAGTTTTGTCATTTATATTTACTTATGTCAATGCAGTGAAAAATCTAGTTCCTTTGCATTTGTAAAATAACAAACTTTGTTGAAATAATGCACATTAGAGTGTGATGTTATAAAAACAAAACAAAAATAGAAAAAAAAATTAACTGTGTGTGAGGGAGACAGTGTTTATGAATAAAGAGACCATTTTTGTTATTTAAAAAAACAACATAATGACAGATATTATCACTCTCAAACACAAAATGGTTACGTCATTTTGGAAATATTTTATTTTGTTTGAATACACTCATGAACTTTTATTATCCCTGTTATTTACTGTATATACATGTATATATATCTTATCTTAAAAAAATATTTATCTTTCTACACACACCCTCACAAAAGTCACGAAACTTTCTGTCTGGAAATGTTTATCCTAAATATCAGAATAACTGTAGGAAAAGTTGATAAACCAGCAGAAAAATGTTACAAATACTATCAGATCATAAAAACCATAAAAATGATGTAACAGTGAGTTTACCACACACTTTATACATAGTACAGTTTACCAGCATTAGAAACTAAACTCCTCCATATACTGTAATACATATATAAAGCAATACTCAGAAAATTCAAAGGTACCAGGAAACTGAATCAATAATAAGAGTTATAACAGTAGGTTGACTTGCTGCATACCTCCACAATACTATGTTTTGTATATACACAATGTTTCAAAGAATTTAATAAAAGAAAGATTTATTTACTTCATTACATGTGAGACTCTTCTGAAGTACTCTTGGGAGAGACTCCTCCAACAAATAGTATATACACCCAACAGCTTGAACATATTCCCCCTGATCATAAAGTACCATAGCAATTGTCAAAACAACAGCCCCTTCGGAATTTTAATAATCATTCTCAATTTTAAGGTGTGGGACTTTTATCATCACTAGAAACCTGTGGACTCATAGTGTAGTGGTTAACGTTCTCGCCTTTGACGGAGCAACCCTGGGTTCAATTCTCAGCCGGAGCAAAAATTTATATCTTGTGTAGAGGTTTACAGATGAGACGTTGGACAACTTTTCCACTTGGAGGGACCTACTGTCCTCGCGGGGCCACACACACTATATGTTATATGTGCCACTAGTCTGATGATATATGTACACTAATTGTCCTCATCAGCTATATATATATAAACATATATAAACAAAACATTTTTTCCAAAAATACATTTAAATCCAATGACATCTCACAGGCACAGGCTTAAAAAACCAGCTCCACTAAAATTATTTAAAATGAAATATCTTGTGAACAGGTTCATATATATAATGATTTTCACTCTAAATAAAAGCATTTTTCATCATTTTTAAAGGACTTTGAAATTAGCATCACTTTATTTTTCACACAGGAATTCACTATGAAATTACATTATTATATAAATGAGCTCTCCTTATATCTAAAGTTTGTCTCCATGTTATGACTATAAAGTTTGTGTTTCATTATTAGCAATTTTGTTTTCATAAAATCAGTTATAGAATACTTTACAGAAGGATATTGCAGTTAATTGGATTAAAATGATCCAGCAAAATAAAAAAGAATAAAAAAAGCAATAGTTTGTCCCAAGCTGAAAAAACCTGAGAAATAAACACGACACAAGCACACACTGATAGTGATGAAAGCAGAGCATGGAATCAGCAAACAAGGGTAACATAATTTTACAGATTACTGACTACTAAAGCTCAGTAACCCACTAGGCATTTAAAGTGCATATAAGTACGTTAAAAAAAATTGTTTTCATTCCCACTATCTGTTTACGTGTGTTTAATGTCATTTTACAACTGAATATATCTGGAGAAGGAAGTGCAAATTGAGAAAAAAAGAATCTCATGATTAAAAGAGAAAACATGTGGTCAATTCTAATGTTAAGAAGAACTCTAGGTGTTTCTTTTCAGACATTTTGAAACCAAAAGTAAAGTTCAAAGTACAGTTAGAATTTTTTCTTCTTTTCATGTCGGCTTTCTTTGATCTTTAAATGCATACCAAATTGGCATTTAACTTTTGTTATGCGTTTTAAGTAAAAAATGTTCTCACTAGATGTTTATGTTAAGCACACTTAGCCCTATTAGTACTAGTGAAATTTTATTAATAATTCTGAATCTGCTTGAGCTTTTAAGCCAAAATTTTGTGTGTTTTCCTACAATCTTAGGTAATATGATCATGTTGTTTATTTTTTTAAATATTTATTTCCATTGCCATGGTTACCAGATTATTAACAGGTGGTAACATCAAAATGTTGCAAAAATAAAAAAATGTCATATTATATATCATTTTGTTGGAAATTTTGTGCTGATTTCAAAAATGAAATTTTTGTCATCTGGATTGAAACAATGAAGGCAATAGGATGACAATAGTAAGACAATGCAAATTCATGTTTTCTATTGCTATGTCGCGTGGTTTGTGATGATGTCATCAAAGAAATTTTTTCGCCAAAACATTCCTTTCATAATAGTTAACAACTGAGCCAAGTTTATAGATCCTAACATATACAAGTCAAAAGTTACGGAGGGGGCCACTTAAACCCTCTGGCAACACCTAGTGGGAACTGACCTTTAATGATAATTGAGAAATTCTTAGATCCCTAAGTATCAACAACAATATAAACTTAGATGGGAGTGTTACATCTGGTTGTTGTTCTTTTACATAAACATCACTTACATGCAGGGGTAAGACAATGGATTAATAGAAATTGAGTAAAAAATTCAAAATTCTGAAGTATGGAGTAAATTAAAGGGAGGTCATCCATTTTGCAAATACAATTTTTTCTGGAATATATATATATATATATATAGTCCAATATAAACTCTTAAAGTTAAGCAGAAATAATTATTGAAACAACAAAGTTTAGGCAGAAAAAAATATTTAAAAACAACAAATCGTTTTATGTAAACTTTACATGCCACATATGAACATTTATAATGTTAAAACCACAATAATAAATGTCAAGTGTGTAGATTTCTTATGTGAAAACCTTGTTTAATCCAATTTTACATACCGCAAGATTTCTTACATGAAAACATAGTAGAGTTCATGTGCCAGAATTTTTATGGAAACAAATATACACAGTTGTTCTCTTTTTAAACTGATGCGCCAAAATATCATTTTAAGAGAACAGTGACTTTTATTTTGTTTGTTTATGGTATAACAACAGTAAAAACACAATGTGTTTTTACTGTTTATTTATATATATATCCCAACATTTATACAGCACATCAATAGCCATACATAATCACAATAAGGGGGAGGCCATACGTAATTTAATTCCATTATTTTAAAATACAAGACTTTCATAAATACTAGATATTTAATTTTAAATCCTTATTAACCACAATTTAAATGCTTAAATATAATAAAATAAACAATATATCTGACATCCTATATATTTTTATCCTGCTGAGGTATTTGACCAATATAAAGCTCCCTATTATATTCTGTCCAATTTTTAGGTTTAAAAGCTCTCACTTTGGACTGAGGGGCAATGCAGTAACACTATCTACTAGTAGAAAATTAAGTTTTTAAATGATTTTTGTTATTTCTCTGGACAAACTACCAAATACATATTTATCAAACAATGAGTCTTACACGCTATCTAAGATTTTTAATCATGGTATATACTTAACCATGTTTATATATATCTATTTTTGTTATATTGCTGTAAACATATTTTCACACTTTATGTAGTAAAAGTTAGAAACAGAAAATATATAATATTATTTGAATCTAAATATTTGAATCTTAATTGAAAAGTTACAAAAACAGTGATAGGATTACATAAACATTGCTGAATGAAACATACTTTGTCTTTTTTATCTTGTCTTGCATAGGGAAAGCAAGGTATTACAGCCGTTACTCTGGCAGCTGATGCTATCTTGCAGGCATTGATCATAATAAGGAGTTCCATTAAATTGTCGTTAATGTCACCACAACCACTCTGGATAATATAAACATCTTCACCACGCACAGATTCTGCAATCTCAACACTATTTAAAAACAGAAAACTGGAATTGTAAACAATTAAAATAAATTATATATACTGCATAATATTTACTAATAGTATATAATACATATATAATATATAATGTGAGAAGCTTAATAGTAGTATTATATATATTGTGGGTATATTTTACATGGCAGCCTTATAGAAGGGCCAAAGTGAAGTTCCGGTCCTTCCACTCAACCAGACAATTCTACAATTAACATAAGGATGACAGAGTGGTCCATCCTCTGAACATTTTTGCCAGTGATAGATAACTAATACAAACTTAATTTACTGTATATCGAAACTACTTTTCGCATTCAGGAGATTGTCCTTGATTCGTTGGTCCCACATTTGAGGAATATTTCCCAATATAACTAAGAAATACTATATACAGTACAATATATCATCTAAAATTAGAGGACAGGTGTCAGTTGAGAAGAGATTGAGTCAATTTTTTGCCATGTTTCCTGAAAAATGGGTCAAAACTGATTTGATTGATTGGAGTCCATAAAATATCATTGTATGTGACACGTGTGGGCACTTATACGTCATGTGGGATGAAAAGATTCAATGATAAATAAAGTGCAGTATGTACTAATGTGTATTTAGTCAGCTCTAGCTATTTGCTTGGTTTACTTGCACTTGGTCAAGCCTGTTATGAAGTTTTGAAGCATCAAGGCCAATTATGAATGTAGACGACAGTCATATAGCTACAGATAGACAGTGAATTGAATTTGTGTAATCATTTAGTAAGTCATATAGCTACAGATAGACAGTGAATTGAATTTGTGTAATCATTTAGTTGTAAAATGTTTGACCTCATCTTATAAAGGAAGTGTAGCTAGCCGAATGAATATTTATAAAATTTATTAACCTTAATGCCTTGGATTGGCTAGTGTATTTTTATTTTGAAACCATACCTGGCACCCATACGTCATGTGGGATGAAAAAATTGAATGATACGATAGACGTATTTTTGAAAGCATGCCATTTGCGTGTCCCAGTTTTAAATGCATGTAAACACTCCTGTCAAAGAATATGCCTATTAAATATTTATGTTATAGTTGAAGCAGTTATTCTGTTAAGATTATTATGACTGTGTACTTATGTATTTGTGTGTATTATGATAGCATTATATAACGATAACATTATATATATAGCACTCACCTTGTCTCCTTGTTAGAAAATTTTCTTAACTTGGCTCTTCCAAGGTCCATGTTAAGACGCTCAGCAATAAGCCTAGCTAAATCTAAATGAGAACTTCCTCCAAATACCTTAATGTTAGGCATCTTGAACTGATAAAAATGCCTTTTTGTTGCTTGTCTTGTTACAGTAGATCAGTTACTTATTCGCTTCCTAACATCGTCCAAGCATACAACGAGCACGTTAATGCAATCGGCGAGTTGATGAAATGAATTTATTGTAGCACCCTCCTACTCAGTTCTTAATTTTAATAATCAAATACGTATGAACACCCTCGATTGCACAGGCTTTAGTGCCAACAAAATAGTTAAAGTAACCACAAGATTTCTACGAAACTTTGAGGTTAAGTAGAGGTATGATTAGGGTCACATTTTTGTTTGCTTTAAAAAAATTCTACGTGATAGGAATATAACCCTGATCCTAGCTTACTTCCACTATTTTTCAAAGTAAGACGGAAGGAATTTGGTTCTCGCGTGCTTTTCTATAATCCATCATAGTTTCTGATAAATAAAACAACAACACTGAAATGCTATTTAAAAAGCAAGGAAAATATTGTGATTTCATAGCGTGAATTTCGAAAGCAGCCAACGGAGGTGTTCTAAGAATAGGTGTTCTAGAGGGGTATTCTTCCTGGCAAATGGAGGTGTTCTAACAAAATACTCAATTTGATGTTCCTAGCA
>JANTOQ010305024.1:0-12806 GCA_027564595.1 Bythotiara depressa | reverse complement strand
CACCAGGCATATAGCTATAAAAACGGGAAATTATTAGCTGGTTTTAGCTAGCTACCTAACTAAAATTACAGTATCTTTTACAAAACAACTAACTATTCTTGGTGAATGAATGTAAAAATCTCTAGCTAGCTAACTGCCAAAAACAACACTTCTCTCCACAATACTTGACAAGTATTTAGATAAACTAGCTAGCTAGAGCTAGCTATATATGACTGCTAATAAGTTTCAAGCAATTTTAACAAGTGAAACAAACCTGAAATAAACTGGACAAATAGTGCCAATAATATAATATGGGATGAGCACTAGCAGACAAGATCTGTACCTAGCTAGCTACCTAAACAGCCTAGCTAAACAGATAAAACTTGCAGCAAATCAAAAAAGAGAGTAGCAAAAAGTTAAAAAATAAAATTCACTGGCCTTCTTAACGGACAGTAAACAAATAAAAAATATAGCTTCTTCTACGTCAACTTCTTTATCACATCTTTTTTCGCTGGCTCTCTGCGAGTAAAGACATAGTTTGTTATGTTTATTATGAGCACGCATGTGTTATCTCCTTTGCAGACTATAATTATACTTTCATTTCATTGATACAAACATTGTCATTTAAAAAAAAAGCTAAATGGGAGAGTGTTCGCCTGCGAACGGACCCACCGAAAGGCATAGAGAAAGTGCAATAATACCACATTCATAATGCACTAGGAATAGAAACCAATACAGTGGAGTCTTAGAAGGTTTGGACGTTATCACCAAAAATCATCCGATAGATAACGCCCCTGGCATTAAAAAACAGCATAGATGAAACATACGATGCCTACGCCATCGATGAAAAACAAAACATTCATAGGATAAGTAGGGAATTAGGCATAAAAGTAAAAATGAAAAGACTTTCCAAATACTTAAAAACAATAATATGTAAGTAAACAGAGTCTTCACTCAGCAACACAAAATCAATCTTCTTTGTGTGATAATAATGTTGTGTTTATTTTGTCATACTATATGTTTCAACAAGCCTGCGAGAAAACTAAATACACAATGTTGTAAGTAAAATTAAAATGTACAATTTAAAATTACAAGAATAAATTCTTCATGCTCTGACTACAGCAACACTGTAATTATCTTGGCTTGTTTTGATATGTCGGAGGGGGGTACTAATAGGGTTAAAAAGGTTGTTGTTGTTATTAAAATGATAAAACATTTCTGATCAAATTTTATATGTATGCATCAATCTATAAGAGTATCAATGGTTGGCAAATGATATTTTTTCTTTCAGGATATTGCATCTCCTTACCCATGGCCTTTATTTTCCACCTACCCTGCTCCTGATGTGTACATGTCAAAAGTTCATAATTCTGCGGTTGGACCAATTCATGGCGAATCAAGATTTAAAGAATACTTGTCTACACTCAAGACTGCTGACTTCAATGACTCTGAGAAGAGAAGTGAAGTTTTAAAGTATATACAAGATACATATGTAACTGAAGTGATAAACAGAACTTTAAAAGTTAGTGTTTTATTTTTACTAGGAAAACAACAAAATCTCCATTTGTTGTTACTTTAAAAATAATATTTTGAAAAAAAGAGACGAATGTGCTCCACGAGTTTAAACTGATATAAATATTTTTAGAAATTTAAAGAACACCGTCAAAAATAGAAAGGGGTTTTGTGATATTTCTAAAATAAGCTGCATTATTTTCCTTTGTAAGTGAAAAATTCTGGCTTACTACTGAATTCTCAATTTCATGGTTAAGCTAAGGAATTGGACTTTGTTATAAAAACGAATTAAATTTAACAGCTTACCTAGGTTTGTTTTCCAAGTATTATTTTCAGGTGAAAAAGGTTGGGTTTCTAACTGTAATGTGTACCAGAAATGTTAAGAAATGTTGTAAGTGAGAATTAGTTGGCTTTACTAAAGTCATCCAGATGAGAAAAAGGGGTTTATTTTGATACAGAAAGAGTGAAATACATTTTTGATGCTAAAAACAACAAATATAGTAAACCTAGTGAGCTTTTCCCAGCTTACATTACGTTTAAAATGATTGCTTGGAAAGCAAAAAGTAATATTTTGAGAAAGCATAAATGGGAATTTGAGAACAGCTGCTGAAGAAACAATTGAACACTTCTACTTAAGCTGAATGTAAATATATTCCAGGTGATTATGGAAGGCTTACCATATAACAGAATAATGAGAAAATGGGCTTTACTCATTATTTTTACCCTTTAGGCCATTTTCATAGACTAAAGTTAAAGGTATTAATAGGTTCATCTTCTTGGTTCCATGGATCAGTTTTTACTTTCTTCTAAGTAAAAATATTGGCTTACTTTAAACAAAGCTGTAATGCTCCATAGCAAAAATACTTTAACCAGTAAGTTGCTATAGCATTATATATATCACCTTATCTGTGTTAGGCTCAAACAATAAATGCATATAAAGTCATCAAGGCTGAGGTGCAAGAATGTTGTGTTCTCTCTCTGTTCATTTGTGTAATATTATCTAATAACTAAATAGACTTGACCTAATAGATAGAGTCAGTCAACAACAACTCAAGTGAGTTATATAGTAGTTACAGTAGCACCTTAATATAAACACTGCCTAGAAGTCAACAACATCTCATTTGGGGAGTCAACAATAATTCTCTTATGCCGATAACTGATAAATAGCAAGCAAGTCATAAAAACTACAATGCATCAATGCCTCAGTGTAAAATATACCTAAAACATATATCAGTATATATATCTACATCTCTAATTTACGAATGAACAAGGAAACTTAACTTGGATCTAACTTGACTCATAAACAAGCAAATGCCCCCCCCACCTGTGTTTAGGCTCAAACAATAAATACACATAGATTTGGGGAAATGGGAAAAATGGGGGACATTGAGGCCGAGATGCAAGAATGTTGTGTACCCTGTTCATTTGTGTCTATAATATTTAGGAACATTTTAAAATATCAGATATAATGAAATTAATGTTTTCAATGTCAATAGAATGATTGTAGTGTTGTATAGAAAAATGAAAGTAGTACAAGTGAATACAAACAATATAAATTTGGAAATAATGAAATTGTTGAAAAGAGTTTCAACACAAACAAAGCTTCGATCGACATAAGAAAACAGACTGTAAAGAATATTTTAAACAAGGAGTGACTTCTTTATTTCAAATGAAGATTTTATTGAAATTTGTGTTACCTTCTTTATAAAGTAGTATAAATTCATTTTAGTAAGGCTAACCATTGAATTATAGTTTAAGTTTTGTCCCTTTACTTTACTTTGATTACTGTTTGGAGATATTGTTCCTCATTTGTTAGTAACTTCTTTATTTACTAAAATCAATAAAAAAAAACCCTGATATTTCAGTGCTCAGTAAGCCTAAAATTTCACTGGTATCAGTTTTAAGTATGTATTGAGAATCATTTACTTGTTTTTCCATGTTTTAGTCTTACAGTGGTATTTCTTCATGTCTGCTTTTCAAAAGTGTGAGCTGTTTGTTAAATTTTATGACTATCCCATAGTAAAACATAAAAACATTTCATGTGCTTGTTATAGTTTGACTTTTCTTTGATTACAATATTACATATTATTCCAAATGTATGGGTAGTTTCTTTTTACACCAATACATTTCCCCCGAAAGTCACTTCAGAACTATTTCAGTTTTAAGTTATTTCTTTGAAATCAAACACATTAAATATAATTTTCTGCATATTTTGAGACTTTATATTGATTTTTCTTATCTCCACAAGTTTATTAAAACAATATAACATGTTTAAGAAAGAAAAAAACAACACAAAAGTAAGCTGTTAAAATGATATAAGATATATATAAGAAAATATTTCTCCAAGATATATATCGTATTCTCTAGTCTACCTCCAATGAACTGTTTGTTTTTGAAAAATTTGCCTCTGTATTTTCTGGCTTATTTTTAGTTACATGACACATAGTGGCAGGTAAACCAAAAAATATCACTTTGAACAAAAAATCGAACTACTAGCCTTATAAGTATTATAATTTCCCATCATACTATTAATTAAGTTTTCAAAGTGTTAAAATGCAGTAAGCAGGGTTTTAAAATCTTGAATTCCGATGATTATGTTGGCGTAAGTAAAATAATAATCTTTCTTACATGAATAATTTACCAACATAACTAGCCAGAGAAACATAATTACATGCACGAGTCCTTTGAAATAAAAAAAACTTAAGCTGTTAATGAAACTCATGTTTTCCAACCCTCAATATTCAAAGGTTCATAGATTGGCATGTAAATGCCAACCAAATCCGGTGAAATTTTGCCGACCTAGGGTAAAATTAAGATCGGCAAAGCCGTTTCGAGGTCGGTTTTTGGGTCCACAAATTATTTTTTTCCTCTGCCTCAATCTTGCATATGTTAAAATGTTAGTTGAAATGAATGTTACAGCCCTCTGAATCCACAACAGCATTCAGCAATGCTGTCGTGAATGTTGTTGGTATTTTAATTTACGACGGCAAAAAAAATGTAAACTTACTAATTAAATGAAAAATCTTCGTTCGTGTTTGTACGAATTAGCATTTTTTGCTGTTTATTCTACACCATATGCAAATTTAATTAAAGGTTCATTTATTATTCTATTATCTTTTTTTTCTTCAAGTCAATCAATATAGCAGGTCATGCATGAAACACTATAAAAAGTTCCCCAAAGACACACTCTTCATCGCAGCCATTTAAAAGTTTAGTGTAAATTTAATATTAAAATTCACTATCAATATGTATTTCTTCTATTTTAATGAAAATTAGGTTTGTGTCTCTTAGCACTAGATAAAAAAATTAGCTTAATTAAAAATTAGTTAAATAAATTAAACACTCTGGAGAAGTAATCAACCGACGCATTTTTCATTGAAAAGAAAGATATGCACACACGACTCAGGAAATAACAAATTCTTATGTATATAAATTTGCAAAGGCTTATGGGGCAATATCATTATGACATGATGTCTAGACAAAAATACAGAAGCATCCTTTCTGTTTAGAACAAGAGTTGTGTTTCTTATTTCAAAAGAAAAAAATATCTCAAGCGCTGTTAAATTCGCGCAGCACAATTTTTCGTGTGTTTTTAAATTCGCACATATTAAATTCGCGCAGTGAAAATAGAGATATTCGCACGTTCTTAAATTCATTCATCTAAAAAGATTGTTTTCACATAAATACTTAAGAGAGTGAGCACAAAGACAAGTAAATCAAGGAGATTAACTTCACACATCAAATTATCTTTCTATAAACCTATACAAATCTATAGGAAACGGAAAATTTTGAGCTTTTGTGATGTTTATCATTAGAGTTAATGTTATAGAATACACAACTTTGTCTAAATTAACTCCATACCTTTTATCTTATCTTTTGGTCAGCGAATAAAATCAAATGAAACTGATTTCATTCCAAATCTTAAGCTTAAATAATTGAGTAGTTTTGAATAATTTCCGAATATCTTTGATTAACTTTTGCAATGTTACATGATGCGATGCGATAAGATTTTAATATCTTCTCTTCATTAACTTATCTTATCGTACCGTGTAACTGGCTCTTAAGTACTTGGCATAAGCATAATTAGTTATTTTCAATTACGTTCGCGTTATAGCAATCTAGAACCTACTCTTCCATGACAATGAAAAAAGCAATGATTCAAATACGCATCTTGCATGTAAGCCAGATTTTCGAACCCTGAGTAAGCCGGATTTATGCCCAATTATGTAAAAATTCTCAAAAAGTTAAATTTAAAAAATGTCACACAATTTTTGACTGCGTTCAAAACATCTCCACACAGCTGTAAATACTTTGATAATGTTTAAATTTAGTAGATAAAAGAAAACTATTAGTTTAACGTATATTTTGTGGAATTTTCAGCTAGGAGGTGAAAGAAAACTGTCTAGTGCAGGATATTGTGGAATTCTTCCAAATGTTTTGTATCAACAGTAAATAAATAAAATAAAAACTTTCTAGTGAATAAAAACGAAAATTTTATTATTTATATAACTTTTTACATGTAAATAATTTTGACCTTGTACCAACAAATACACACCTCAAACTCAATACAAATTCCAATTTTCTCAATATAACTTCAAAGCCAGTCATATACCTCAAAGTTTTGAAAATATATTTTATTTTCATCAGTGAATAATTTGCCAACTCTTCTATCAAGCTAAGCTGACATTCAAATCGAATTGTTTTAATTAAAACATTACATATAATGCAAATCTTCACAAGTAGTGTTTTATGTTTGTATCATATTTGTACAAAGCCCTTTCAAATTTGTGAGGAAGGCTTACAGTTGGATTTCTTTACTGCAATCAGGCATGAATAGTTTTTCAGGTAATAATGAAAATATAAAACTTTTTACTCACTCATCCTGGGTCTATGATTTCACTTGCATAATTCTGCAAAAAAACTTTGTTGCTTTACATTGTAGTCCAACGATGAAATAATTCCAAATCTACTGGAAGTCATGGCTGAAATCTATACGCATGACAGCAGGTGGAGCATCTTTCCATTGAAGAACAAAGATAAAGATAACAAAAGCAAGCCATGGAAGAAGGTGAAACTGAGTGAATCTGATGAAGTAGCTGTTGATATGATTGTTAGATATGGTCTGTTTTTGAGGTATGTATTGTTATTTATTTCTTAGTTTATTTATTTCTGTTTAGTAGAAGAGATACAGAAGAAATGAAAGGTTTGTATATAATGCATGTGGTGGTATTCATCTATAATGTGTAGCTACTAATGTGTAAGGAATTAAATTTTGTTTTTGGGTGTCTTTAAATACTTAAAGAACTTCAATCTCAGGACAGTCATTGTAAACAGTGCATTGGCAACTGGTTTTCTTGGTAAATATAAAATATAAAAACCATGCTGGTCACACTGAAGGTAATACTGAATGGTCTTGATAATACACTCTGTCAACTTATTCTATGGTCATCCAGTAATCTCAAATGAAAGAGAAGTGTTTATAGGTTAGGTAGAAGAAGAAACAGGCACTTTTCACATTATGTGAACATATTCTTCAAATGTAAACATTTTAAAAAAAGGAAAGAGGGTAAGGTAAACATGTTGATATGAATTTTATTACCTTTATAACACATCTCCAAAAACTTGTAAAATTAATGTTTTGTGGTCATTAGTAAATTGTTAATTGTTTGTTTTCTACTGTGGATAACAATTGATTTACATGGGTTGGAATAAACATTTCCTTTTTAATAATGATGATTTTTAAGGTTAACGTATGTGTGCATCAAGGTCCAGTGTGAGAATCTTAGGTATTTCATTCAGACCATGTTTCCCAAAAGGATTTATTCAGACCATGTTTCCCAAAGAATTTGTTGTGTGCATATGACACATTTTTGAGCTTTTGGATACATTTAAGATACATAGGAATAGGCATTGAATCAAAGCTGTGATTTTGATAATTCATCAGAGTTTCAATTGTAGAAAGGAGGTACTGTATTGGGTTTCATTTCTAAGAAATGTATTAGCCAGGAGACTACCACATGTCTCTCTTTTTTTTTCCCTTTCTCTCTTCATTGATACCTCTAACTTAGATTCAGATAAATCTAGCCATATATAGCAACAACTAACTAATGTTGTGTCTATTGCTTCCAAATTTTAAAATCAACAAATAATAAAGAAGACTGAACATCTGTTTGTGAATCAAATAATTTCAGGGTGGCCAGCCCTCCTAAATTCTCATAAATAACCTAAAAAATAAAAACCCTCCTAAATTCTCATACTAAAAAAAAAAGGCTAAAAGTTGGCATTTCTCCCAAAAACCTTCTAAAATTTGGTCAAGTGTTCACACAGCTCAAGATCTGAATTTTAACTCTTTTCTTAGTTTATATTTTGCATATGGATTTCCATAAAAAGCATTATTGGGCACTAGAAAATGGAAGTCTTCTAAAATCTCCTAAGTAATTAGATGCTTTTCAATTGTTTCATGCCGTTTTCTCCTAAAATATCACACAAAAAGTTCCTAAAATCTCCTAAAAAATTTAAATTTTGAAACCACTGTCTACCCTGATCTAGTGGATGCAATGCTGAAGCCATTGAGATTCAGTTAACATTCCCCACAAAGTAAATATCAAACTGAAACAGGAAGTAAGTTGAGAAAGTTAGCTGGGACTTTTAGCGGAAAGTATAGTGGAGTCAGACACAAGTTACAATAAAATCTTTAGTTTAAATGCAAATGTAAGTTTCACCAATGTATTCAAATGTTTTCTTGGATGTTGTTTGGATGTTATTTAGGTACTGCCATTAATATCAGTGATGGGGTAGAATTTATTGAACAGGGTAAGAAGTGCTTGATAGCAGTTCCATTGGTAACTTATCTTCTTTGTGAACTACGGGATTTAAAGCTCGTTGCAAAAGAATATTGGAAATCTTACAAAATGTTCTTTTCAAGCAAACACACCAAGGATATATGTTTGTGAAGCTGGACGTTCAACATATTGAATTCTCTTCTTATTCAATTCTTAGTATAATTTTCCATGAAGTGTACCTCTTATTGCTCCAGTAATGGCTACAGCTGAACTATACCACACAGATTCAATTTTTTGAGCAAATGAATCATTGGAAGGGTTGTCATATATAATGTCACTATATCCTATGTACAAAAGCTTTGTAAATAAAAGTGTTCCATGGGGTAATATGTATGGAAAGGGTTAATTTAAACCTATGTTCATCTTGAATATTTTCTCCTTCAAATGATGGTTAAAGATAAGTTTTTTATGTAACATACCTAAGCGTTTATGGGATTCTACTGATGATCGTTAATTGATAATATGAGTTGATTGATGAATTGAAGAACATTTCCTTGAAAATAGGACTACAATTGCTTGTTTAGAAGGATCAGAATTAAAAGACATTTTGGCAGGCCCACTCACTTACCTCCTCAGATCACTATTACGTTTATGTGAACATAAATCCTTATCAGTTATTACTGAGCACCCACTTATCTCCTCAGATCACTATTACGTTTATGTGAACATGAATCCTTATCAGTTATTTACTGGGCACCCACCTACTTCCTCAGATCACTAAAACGTTTATGTGAACACGAATCCTTATCAGTTCTTACTGAGCACCCACTTATCTCCTCAGATCACTATTACGTTTATGTGAACATGAATTCTTATCAGTTATTTCTGAGCACCCACTTATCTCCTCAGATCACTATTACGTTTATGTGAACATGAATTCTTATCAGTTATTACTGAGCACTCATTTCCCCAGATCACTATTACATTTATGTGAACATGAATTCTTATCAGTTATTACTGAGCACTCACTTCCCCAGATCACTATTACGTTTATGTGAACATGAATTCTTATCAGTTATTACTGAGAAAAGGAATCAACAATTTTATTGTAATGTTTAATTTTAAACCATTGGGTAAATCATTGATATTTATGAGGAGAAATAGAGGACCGAGTATAGATCTATACTAGGATCTATCCGTGTGGAACTCCTCCAGCTAATATATATTTTTCAGGAAGAATTTGTCTATTTAGAATGACTCTTTGGAATCGATTAATTAAAGATTGTTTATTAAGACATAATAGTGGCCCATTGACACATTATGATTCTAATTCAATTAAAAGATCCTCATGCCAGACATTATCAAATGCCTTTCCAGGGAGGGACATGCATCAAAGATTTGGAAGATCTCATGTGTGATAGCTAATAAATGGGAAATACAGGAGTCCTTCTTTTGAAAGCCAGATTGACAGGTTGTAAACAAGTTATTGTCCTCAAAATAAGAGTATATTGCATCAAGAAATATTTTTCTAGAATTTTTCCAATAACTGATAAAAGAGATGATGGTCTGTAGTTTTTTAGAATAGTTTTATTTTCTTTATTTTGAACAGGCACCACATTTGCTCTCTTCCATTTGTCATGATAATTTCCAGTTGTAAGAGCATTTTCGAAGATAATTTTTAGAGACAGAGTTATAATAGGACGTATCGCACATTTTTATCATGTGAACACTAATTCCAACCCAACCATTAGATTTGCTGTGATCTAGAGATCGAATAAGAGTTGTTCATTTTTCTGTATCGAAAATTAATAGTCACTAAACTCTGATTGGTAATGAAGAAAAGGGTGGCAGTATTATGCTAGGTGTATTTATTAATGTACATTGATTAGCAACAAATTGTTGAATAGAGAAGCTTTTTCAGATATATTTGTAATAAGGCAGTTATCCTGACTAATGGAAAGTATTAATGGATTTTCTCACTTAGGAAAGTATTAATAATAGCCCAATAATTCTTTGGACCAATATTGGGTTTATTAAATTTTTTTCTGAGTGATAAACAATACCGAGATTTTGTCACTTTGATTATCTTCGAGCTTTTTACTGATATTTCTTGATAAATTTTATGGTTTTTTAAAGTATGCCTGTTCTTAATATGTTTTCTCCTGTAGATCTTGGCTTTCTCAAGAAGAACTTGCTTAATTTCATCAGTCATCCAAGAAGGATAAGTTAAGATTCTCTAATGCACACATCCAATTTGACACCAGAGAGGTTTTGTTTGATAGAGATTGTATCAGTTTTATCATAATACCAAACAATGTGATCTTAGGGAAGTGTACTTTAAAGTTAATATTAGTAAATTTTATCTGATGATCTCATCTAGCTAATTAGGAGGGGTGGATATCACTTTCCACTACCAGAGTAGGTTGAGATGTAAAACATAGGTCTATGCATGAAGCTGAATTACGGAGAATGTGAGTGGGTTCATAACTAATTTGATATAACCCATGTGATGACTTGCAGTTTCATCTAGTTCTAATCCATGAGTTATCAATATCACCAGCCCCACCAATTAGAATTCCTGGCATTAAAATCACCAATAAAAATGTTAATGTAAGGTGATCAGCTATTAATATTATTAATAGTTTCTTCCATCAAATTTGTTAATAGATTGACTGGGTGATCTATAAATAATTGTAATGACCCATTATATTGTCAGTTTTAACCTCACATACCAAACATTTGTTGGTCATATCAGGCCTACTAATTAGAGCAAGGTGTTCTTTGTAGAAAATACACATACCGCATTTTTTAAATCTGAGGGGTGATCATATCACATAAGTTAACCAAGTAAAGTCAACCTTTCATTGTCATCCGAAGGATTGTTGTGCAAATGGCAAAAAAACCCGTTTCAATGGAATAATGACAGAAGCAAGTGATTTGGGATGAAGTTATGTGCTTTGAAAAATAACAACAATTAAATAATCCTACACATGCCCTATACTGATCAATACCTATCCCCGTGGAATATGATACTGTTTGATAATCTCCATGATGTACTGATAAACATTTGTTGCATGCTGAAACCCTTGAGAAATAAACAAGATAATATAAATTAAAGACATATGAACAGTAAAGTTGTTCATATTAACAGCTCCTAAAATGAAAAATGCATAAAACCATAACACAAAATTGATATAAAAAAATAAATAAACAAAAAAATACCTTAACCATCTCACAATGGTTAATATAAAAATAATATACACAAGACATTGAGCTGATGCTAATTTATCATTAGTTGTTTAGATTGTCATATATTGATTAGATCGAATAATAGATTATTTTGGGGGTGATATCGGATTTATAAAGATTGTTATTAAAGTTTTAGTTTAGTTTTGAATTTGTGTTAGTAATGATTTGAATAATTTTATCTTTAATCAGAAGGTTGTATAAAAGTCAAAGTTGATTGGCATTAGCTAAAGCTCAACAAAATATGAACACAAGTTGTAAAGAATATTATAATTTAAACCTCTTTAAAAAAAGAACTTTTATTTTCTATCAACTGGCTGAACCTTTAATTGGCAGTTGATGTCAGCATAAACAAAATGAATACTGGCATTTGCTTTTCACTATCTTTTAACATTTTGTACCAATGCTTAGTTAGATCTAAACGAACACAAAATTTCTTCAATGTTTTTCTGTTTTTGTACAAAAAAGTTTGGTGTCTAAATATATTATCATCAAATTTTGGTCGTATTCTATGGGCCCTGTCTATGACATCAATGATTTCAACCCCATCTTCCTGGATTATATCTTTAAATGTGTTAAAAATGTCTTCAACAATTTCATTATCTTTGTAAGGTATTCCTTCTAATTGCAAAAAAACTCGCCTGCCATATTGTTCAAGGTCTTCAGTGTGTACTGTATTAATTTTGTTCTGTTCCTCCAAGTATTCCATATGTTTCTGAAGCAACTGAAAAGTAGATTTGAGTTCATTCACTTTTTTGGAATGCATCTGAATTAGATTATTGATTTCAGTTTTGATTTCAATTTTATCTTCTGTTAAAATTGAAACACGGAATTCATAAATTTTCTGTCAATAGAATCTATTTTGTTATTAATACTGGTCAATAACTCATCTCATTTATTAGTTGAGGCACCAGTTTCAGGTATAATTTTATAATAACAGTAAAATCAACAGAACTTACAGTAACTCAACCAAAATTTTGAACCATCATCTTACTGCTTCATTTAGTATTAAAAAAGAATATATGAACCTCCAGGGAGACCTCAAGCAGTACGTTGGTGACTTTCAGGTGGTAGCATGCATATACCTTACGTGGATAAATTTTCGCGAACGAGTACTTCGTAATATTTCGCGTGGATTAATTTTCGCGAACGGCCTATGACCCACAGTTTTCGCGTGGATTTATTTTCGTGAGTGAAGATTTTCAATTTACTTAGGCTTTCATCTACGAGAGGAAAACAAGGAAACACAGATTTTTCATGAAGATGATGACTAATTCCTTCCAAACA
>JANTOQ010304802.1:0-12810 GCA_027564595.1 Bythotiara depressa | reverse complement strand
CGGAGTTAGATATATGAAAACCAAACCAAACATCTGCTTTTGCCGCAAGCGGCAGCAGATGAATTATAAAACATGGACAAATACAAGAGAAACAGGACACTACGAAACAAGAAGGAAAAACAATATTTCCTGCGTGTGCTATCATTGTAACACTTGTTACTGCAATATAAAAACACTGCGAATCCATTAGAGTTGATCGGATAAATTCGGATTACTTACCTTGATATTCATACAGCGAGGAGAGAAAGGTGGAACAGTCGATTGTTGATTTATCTGCATCCGCGAAGGAGAGACGTACATAGTCTTCAAGAAACCGTGGTGCAATTTCATTCAATATGTTTCTTTTCTTCTTAAATAGATTTGTAACCCCCTTCCAAATATTTCTTTGCGCGAAAACATTTTGAATTGATCGAATAAACTGATAGGGTAGTCCTTTTTCTTCGCAATGCTTTTCGCTGATTCCTTGTAAGCCAGCTAACATAGGGATAGAATCACGAAAACTTGAATGTTTTAACATCTCTCTACCTATATGGTGTAAGTGGATGTGAAGGGCAGACAGAAACTGTTGGATCACCAAATGTTTAAACTGATACCTGGTTCGCTCTTCTGTCACAAGTTTAGAGAAGAAACCAGTCTTCTCAATGACATTATCATACGTTTGAACATTTACGTCGTTTTCCTCAAGGATAACCACTCCATTTTTCGAGCATTTGTAAGAGAGCTGAGCAACCTCGATCAACATATTCATCGTCTCTTTGTCAACAACAATCTCACTGAGTTTCATGTCGCAAAGATCTTTCTACATGTATTAAGAAAGAAATAATATGATGAATGGGTCAAGTACAGTAGCAATTTTCGCGGAAACTAAACGTCTTAGACACTTCCCGAATTGTAGTCATAACCGTGATAAATGACGTCACACGAAATATTTAACTACGTTTATGAAAAAATGGATTTCAAATTCAGATTCCTCATCCCAAAATATATCTAAGCTGAATATTTCAGAACCATACAGCAAGTATATAACGCTTTATAGCTATTTGAAAATAAGGTATTTCCATCTGAACGAGGCGAAACATAACAAAGTTTGAATATAAGTAGTCTTTGACCGACGACGTAACGTTCCTCTTTACCGTAGGGATTTAAGATTTTCCACACTGGTATATTTTTGGACGAGAAACACGTATCTGAAAACGTAAATTTTTAGTGGAATTCGGGAAGTGTCTATACACAGTTGTGACATGATAGAGTCCTTGCTTTGACGCGCAGCTAATTAAAGTATGACGTCATTAGTTTTGCTTATCCAGAAAATCCGGTTAAAAGACCTTTCCCGAAATTAATCTGCTTTTTATAAAAAACGGATTTCGGAATCGATTTCTCCGTCAAACGTTGTATTTATGTTCACGATTTTAAAATCATGCCATATTTCTAGAAAGAACTGCAGCTTTTTTTAGGTTTAATTTTTTTTTTAATTGCATGGAAACGAGGTTTAGGATAATAGAGAGATTTGACCGAGTGTATACAATAGCCAAAACAACCTGTTATCTACTTATCGTAGATACTTGAAATTTTCAACAAGGACATATTTTTATGTGTACCATGTTTGTACCTTCTTCTAAAAAGAAGTTTAATTTTGATTTTCGGGAAAGGTCTATCACACAAAAGCCATTTTTTATCAGCAGTAGGAATGTCTTTACTTCTTCGAAGCTTTCAGTTCAGAGAGCGTTAAAAACATATTTCACAATACTGTACCATAGGAGCACATTAACATATTGACATCACCTGTTGTGATCATACACATATAAACATGACATCACTTGTTGTGATCACACACATATAAACATGACATCCTTGTTGTGATCATACACATATAAACATGACCTATGGACTTTGCGATGTCGTCCTCCACACTGTGACGTGGATAGGACTAGAATTCGCAACCTCTGGATTGAAAGTCCAACTCGCTACCACTGTGCTACAGCTCTACATATGTCTCCTCCTCAGATCTTATAAAGGCGTTGTAATGATATGACATATTTATCAGGTCACGTTTCTCGGAGTATTTCTCATCATCAGCAGTGTGAATGGTGAAAGCTTCCTTTATATGACATCATGAACACGTTCGAGATATACCTTTTGCACTTAATTTAATCTGTTCACTGTAGAATATAGGATATTTAGTCAGACAAGCCCCTGTGAAAAGAAGGAGAATTTACGCTACACATTGGAAAGTTGGATTATATCACCTGAAAAGTTAGCTATAAATGGATATAACAGGAATAGCCAAAAGTACAAACGACAATGTCTTCCGTTTAACCTTTTAATGCATTTCACTTCTTTGCTAATTTGCTTTTTCCATGGTGGTTAGTTATTGGGAATATAACGTAAAATAAGTTTAGTAAAAGCTGATAAGACCCCCTGGTTCCTCAGAAATTTATGAAGGTTTCCAATTGGAAGTTTGATATGATTAGGGTTTAAATAATTGTGTCCAATAGTTTCAAAAAGTTAGAGTTTAAGAAATTATACATGTGTGATGAAGGCAATGTTCAACGGTGAGAGAATATCTGCAGTGGTTGATTGTGGCAGGACTCTTCATCCTACTATAGATAAAAAATTGTATTAAATAACCCTTGATACCTTATTTCTTACATTAGCATTCTTTTTGTTACTTTCTTGTGTTTTTTGACCATCTGATGGCTTAGTTATGGTGTGCGTCTTGAGAAACATGAGCGTTGCACAGATCATCAATTCCGTTGTTGTTTTCGGTGGTGTGATTTCAATTACTTTGATGAAAAATAAACTGCAAACGATCCATAAATAAACAGGAATTCGTGTCATCAAATCAAGAAAAACGGTCTTTATGTGTTCTTTGACCTTTTGGATACAATCTATAACGGATTTTATTTTATTTACACGTTTTGATATAAACTTTTTATGTTCTACAAACTTCATCTAAAATCTGACATACTAATACAATACTAATACAGATATCCAAATACTAGTTTTATAATGTTTACCAACGATTTTTTCATAAGAACTCATGGATTTGGCACACTTTTAGGCCCAAATTGTATACATATATTTTTAGCCAACATATATGCGAAACGAAATGCTTTTGGTACAGGTCAGGGTTAGTGTTCTCCTCATAAACGAATATTTTTCATTTTATGGCGTCATAAATTACAATAATGAGAACGAATTGAAATATTTCTTAATTCATATTTCATGAGACTCATGGAATATTTGTATGAGGATGGGTCGTCTTAGGTGTGCTCTATGGTATGGTATACGGTTGGTACACTGCTGAAGTTAAATACTTCAACAAAAAACGAACTAAATAGAATACCAGCAAAATATATCTGACTTGGTGCAGAATTCAAGTATTTTTAAATGTCACAACGTAAAATTCTTACGATGTTCTGGAGTGACTTGAACTTGTTTACGGGATTGTGTGTACCACCACAAGTGATTCAATAGTAAACGTCTTGTTAATAGTATTTATAACATTATGGAAAAGACGGCAGTTTATCAACATTTGAAAGCTTCTTTTCAACAATTAATCTCCTGTGAAAATGCAAAACAACAAAGAATGAAAAACAATTTCTGGGGACAGTGTGATTAAAAAGAATTAACCCTTTAATGCATGGTGTCTCCGGAAAGGAGTCAAATCAATGGTCATTTCTTTGCTATTTTGCTTTTTCTAGGGGGTTAGTTATTGGAAATATAACGTAAAACAAATTTGGTAAAAGCTGATAAGACCCCCTGGTTCCTCATAAAACTATAAAGGTTTTCAATTTTAAGTTAAATAAATGCACTCTTATCAAATCATGTGTATTTTCCAGGTACTCGATTATTTATTTATTTATTTATTTGTAGTATCTTATTTCATCAGTTTACCAACCTTATACCATAGCGTATATCGCAAATAGGTGCCAAGTTTAAAATATTTCCCTTAAAATTGAGATTTGAATAATAACATTCGAAGGTGAATTCCACATGTTTTAAAAAATAAATAAATAAATAATAAAACTTAAGTAAACATTTCAAAAACTAGTTTTTGAATGATGGTTTTCTTTTTTGAGTTACCGCTAGAGATATGTGCCACATTGTACTAACTTGCCTTCGCAAGGCCAGTGTGCGATCTGTCGATGGCTCCTACTGTATTTAAAGCGAATTGGAGTGGCGTATCGATTCTGGTGTTCTCCAGGCGGAAATAGAAACCCGACCACACCGGTGAAAACCGAAGGTGTATACCACTACACCACTGTCGCGGCTGGAACAGAAGGTAAATTTTCTTGACTTACCTTTACATTTTGCGTCTTCATTCTTTCCAAAGAACATTTCGATATACGCGTGTCGTTGTACATTGTTGAACCCCTTTACCTCAAGCACCTTTTTTCGAACTCCTTCGTATTGAAGAGAACGATCACTCTTTAACATTTTTTCAAACTTCACGCACGCGTGTGGTCGGCCCGATAAAAGAATCTTGTGGTTTCTGAATAAACCGTGTTTGGGTTTGATCATTTCGTACAGCACGTCTAGTAACTCGTCGGACAATTCATCGATGCCGTCTACAGCAATAAGAACTTTGTCGGAAACATCTTGGAGTTGCTTCAAGACGTCTTCAGTAAACTCGTTATGAAATTGGTTTTTCGAGATGAGCTTCCATACATCTTCACTGTTTTTGCAATCAGATGCTCGAAGATAGTTATTCAACTCTCTACATCTGAGTAGAAATAAGTATTCAATTTTTGGGCTTTCACCCCCAGCCAACAAGATATTATTTGCCCATTTGTACACCAGAGTATCGACAAGCATCGTCTTCCCCATGCCTGCAGTCCCTCTGACTGTGACAATTTCAAAATGGTGTTTACTTTCCTTATCTTTTTTGAAAATATCTTCAATGCCAATTATTTCACTCTTCGTGTCGAGCATGCGCAGATGATATAAACAATCGTTCTTTTCCCAATCTTTATCTGCTTCTTTGTCGCTAATTACATTTAGTTCAACGTAATATTCATCTCGATCCAGACTTCTTCCTTCATACACGGTATACGTTGATAAACTGTTCAAGTATGTATCCTTTAAATATTGGCAAGAGATTTCTAAGGCTAAGGAAGAAACGAAGGGAAATTATGAACACATCCAAGCAGGATATGACGTCAAAATATGACGTCGAAACAACGTGCAAATAAATAATCAATTGGACCTAAAAACATGTTGGTTTGAAATTATAATCGACGTCCAAATTGAGACGTGGAATCGACGTCGAGATATGTTCACGACGTCAATTCGACGCTGACAAATTGTTGGATTTGAAATTAGAATCGGCGTTGAGATTGTAACGTGACTAGACATCGAAACTAGGACGTCGAAATAAAGACTGTCCACGATACGTCATTTGACGTTGGAAACATGGCGAATTAGAAAATACGTCCAAATTGTAATCACGATAACACTTAAAGGTTGATATCTTTCTAAAAATGTCTCGATTCCCACTTTGGCACTTTTCCATATAACGAGAACAATGGATATAGATATTGACGGGAAACGTGATAGAATCCGATCTACCAGGGAGTTTAATTAAAAACCCATGGAACGGGTCCTCGTCTAATTGATTTTTGTGTTTCATGACATCGCCAAGTTCATTTTATTCCCATACTAAGACAACCGAGACGATGCTGTAGGATCAGAAGGTTACTTCAGTACCAAAAGAACATGATGTCCATTCGTAGTAAGACATCGGTTATCAGAAGTATTAAACTTAAAAAAATATATGTACATGGTTGCAGGCATTCGGATGTTGCATGTATGATAATAATTAATGAAATGTGGTGACCACTGCAATTGTTTCAAAAATAATAACGTTTTGACACTCAGAAGACATTATGTTGCATAGGAAGTTGCAGTGTAAATGTAAATGTCTTCTGAGTGGCAAAACATCATTATTTCTAAAGTTATTCAGTGATGAATATATACTTACCACCAGTGATTCTTGTTTCGTTTCTGATTCTTTCTATTATGTCTTTTCTCCCTAATAGCACCAGTTGCTGCTTCAGCGTCCCCCATGAAACGTTATTTCGAAGGGTTTCAAAACATTCCTCCATCTTAACTTTAGAATCTTTCCCTGCATCTATTTTGGCGATGAAATCTTTTTCTACACCCAGTTGAATCGCCAGGTCCTTCCAACTCTCGCCAATCGATTCTGCAGTTATTTCCAGCGTGGCTTTTAAAACGGCATCGTTGGCATGTGGTGGTACCACTGTTTGTATAAAAAAATAAACAACATGCAACCAATCAGCAGTTTAAAGAATAGTGTCCCCGAAAAAGAATCAAATAATTGGTAATTTCTTTGTTATTGTGCTTTTTCCAGGGGGTTAATTATTGGAAATATAATGTAAAATAAATTCGGTAAAAGCTGATAAGACTGATAAGGCTGTTCATAAAATATAAAGATTTCCAATGGAAAGTTTAATACAACCAGGAGGTATGCTTATGCATTAAAGGATTAACTAATTAAAAATTAAATGAACCTCCATGAGGATTTTATTGGGAAGACAATCACGAGCACAATGTGCTAGAACATTCTCCATTTAACTCACTTTCACGCCTGAATTTACTATCTCCTGCCTCTTATTAGAAAGCTTTATAATTTTATGAAAAACCAGGGGGCCTTATCAGCTTTTACCAAGTTAATTATCCCTTAGATTTTCAATAATACCCCCTGTAAAAAGCACAATAGCAAGGAAATGTGTATTGTTTTGATGAATTTCCGGGGCACCAGGAAATTAAGGGTTATGTATATAGTTATGATTTTACGTCCCCTTCTTTTTTCTGTTTTTTCTTTTCCAGAAAGAAATGGAGGTATGTGTTGACGATAAATCTGAAATTAGTGTTTTGATGCGAGGAGATGAGACCTCGTAAGCTGTCAACCACCACCACCACCAATTGTAAATAAACAAATTAAGTGGGAAAAATGTTACCAAACAAAAATTCAAAGTACTAGTAAATAAATAAAAACAAGTAAATAAATTATTAATCAATTAATTCATTATTATTCCTAATCAACTAATTATTAATAATTATCTCTAATTAACTGTTTACCTGCTAGTCGTTTTTCTATTTCCTTTTTAACAAACGTTTCCAGTTCTTGTTTTATATTTTCTAGTGAAGTTGAAGAACCCAACACATAATTCTTCATCTTTTTCATGATTTCAAGTTTCTGCTTGTCGTATTTTAACGCTTCGATAGCATTGATGACTGCGTTCCATTGATTTTCAAATTGTTGGTTTGTGATACTTTTACCATCCAGATGTGACATGAGGTTTCGGTTGTATTTAATTCTAAAAAGACTTGCACCATCCGTTGTGTCTGTGTCATCGACTTTCTCTACTTTCCAGCCACCCCTCGGTTGCATAACGTTCGTCGTAAAGTTTCGAATCAAAATATATATGAGAGTGATGTCAAATTTGGAGGAATCAGTCTCGTCACTGTTTTCAGGAAGTAGTAACTTCCATTGATCATCTTTAATGATTTTTTTTTCTTTCAATTTTTGCAAATCATTTCGTTTCGCTTCCATCCACTTACGTAGCCCTTTTGAGTCCCTAGGTAACCCTCCTTTGGTTGGATCATGTAGAATTTGCAAGCAAATCTCTTTTCCAGCGTCATTAATTAATACGGATAAACGAATATATTTGCTATTGTTTTTAATGACCTGTCCTTCGGTTACCTGTACACCATTTTGATTATTCTGCGTATATTTGCTTTCTAGACATACTTCAACTTTGGCTTGTTCTCCTTCTTCTATTTCATGTTTTCCTCGTTCGTTTGTACTATTTTCTTTATTTGTACTCGTTTCTTTAGTCGTTTCTTGATATATCCCCTCCTCCTGAGCGTACGAGGATGCTCCATTTTGAGACATGTTTTCATTCAATTCTTTTCAAATAATTTGTAAAAATCACCTAAACGCAAAGGATTATGATTTAGACATTAACTTTCTTACATGCTATATATATATATATATACAGTATACTCCCGGAAACTCGAATGTAAGCCGAACTTTCGGTCTCTCGAACTTTTCCCCCGTTTCCCTTGTATTTTGCTTTAATACTTTCTCGTAAACACTACCCGATAACTCGAACCCCAATAACGCGAACACTCGCTCTCTTGAACCATTTTTTGTTCTCCTTAGAGTATTTTCTTCAGATAACTCGAACTGCTTCAGAAGCATTCAGTATAAATGTTTTTTTTCTTCTTTTTTTTTTCTATTCAATTTAGGTATTAATACCTTACAGACATTCACATACACAATACTGCACCTCTAGCTGACGAGGACAATTAATGTATATTGTCAGACTATTGGAGCACACAACATATAACTTAATGCGCGTGGCCCCGCGAGGACAGTAGGTCCCTCCACATGGAGACGTTGCCCAACGTCTCATCCGTAAACCTCAACAAGTTATAAATTTTTGCTCAAGCCGGGAATCGAACCCGGGGTTGCTCCGTCAAAGGCGAGAGCGTTAACCACTACACTACGGATCCACAGTATAATTATGATAGTTAGAGTTGGAAAGATACTACAACGAAACTTAACAGCTCTTTTATCTTTATTAACTCCTCTTTTAAAGTAACTACCATTGTGGTTCATACTACTCAATCCTATCACAAAGGAAAGGCTTCCTAAGAACGACTTCAAGTCTAAATCATGAACAGAGAGAGCTGTACTTTTTACGAAATATTTTATCATATATTCATTAAATATTCAGTCCATCCCCATCACTGTAGTTTATGAAAAATATTTATTAGGAGAACATGTCTTAACCCTAACCCTGACTCGTGCCAGCCAAAAGCATTTCTATTTAAACATATAGCTTCCTTTCGCTTGTGGCGCGATAGATGTTTATAAAAATAGTTACACTTTATATGTCAATTACAATTTCTTCCCAATGCTTATAATCACGAATAGAGAGTTGTACTTTTGATGAAATATTTAATGATAATTATGAAATATTTCTTGAATTTACATTTCATGATTATCTTGAAATACTTGTATACGGGTATGTTGAAATATATAATTCTTCCTCACAAACCACAATCATTCACAAAATAATAATTTGAGACTACAATCATGATCATAAATATATAGGACAGCGAGCAAAATGAGTTCGTGACAACGTCACAATACAGATATAAAGAACTTATGAGATAAACTTTTCAGTTTACTTTTTCAGTACAGTATATCAACGACTTAAGACTTTGGTAATGAAGTAAGTAACTGTGGCTGTACATCACAAGTGAGAAGGGAGGAGGAAGACTTACTAGCTTCTTAATTGGTCCATTTGTGTCTTTTGTCACAAAAATGAAAACATATAAACATGTAAAATTTTCGATATTTTTCTTAAGAAAACATGAGTATTTGTATTTCTAACAAGTTTCCATGGGAACAACTGCTGCCGTTCTTGATATTTTGCACATTTGAGGAAAAGTGGCGAAACATTAATGTGGTCTAAAACCTATCTGTGCCAAGTATTTGGACCTTGATTGTAGCTACCTAAATAACCAAAACGTGTTCCACAAGCGATGAGACTGTATCTAAATACATAAAGAGACTAAAACGCAAACTTTAATAGTTCGTCAATAGACCTTTCCCTAAATTAATTTGTGTGTGGAGTTTACTTTCCCAGTTTATCAATGACTAGAAAGTAACGCTTCTCGGCCTAATGGCAAAGATCAAGAGCTTTTTTTTTACACCTCTGATCCAATGGTCATAAGCTGAGGAGCAGGGGTATTTTTGCTTCGCTTCTAGGTTTAGTGGTTATGCCTACGTATGCATTGCACTTAGCATACCTCTGGTCCTATGTCCACTTTTCCCAAGAACATGTTGCGACCTTTATACTGGGAGATTCATGCTGGTAACAGGCGAACCGGAGAGGCAATTCATCTGGGGTTGCATACCGATTGCACTTCTTTTTCATTAGACTCCTGTTAGGTTCTACCGCAGGATTGCACAAGTCTATGGATTTGAAACCGGGTGCCTCTCCAGAAAATAGAAAAAAATGACTTAAGACGCGCGGATCTTAGGTACTTTGGTAGAGAAGTAACCGTGGCTATGCAGTACGGTTGGAGAAGGGGAGTGGTCTCGCTATCCTCCTAATTGGTCCATTTGAGGCATTTGTGACGTCATAAAATATGTTGATCAGTGAAATAAGGACAATTTCGGATATTCTTCGATAAATTACAGTGACACGAGAGATCATACGCTCACCAACACCTAACTCCAATCTCGTGCATTTGTCACGCGAAGGGAAAGGTACTAACCACGAATTAGCATAAAACGCCAAAAGTTCCAAAAATTAATGGCCAGGATTGTAGTTAGTCCACAAACACCTAAGGCATTTATGAATGAGCTAAGGACTCTCTCGTTCGTTTATCATGGAAATAAACTATAGTTGTGATTCTACAACGCTTCCTGTCAACACTCATTCTCGTTATATGGGCACTTTTTTTAACAACCGTGTAACTTTCTAGAAAGAACATTTATAAACAAGTCGAATAGTTTTTTTACTGTACTCCTATTAATCCCATGGTAAGGTTACTGAGGTTTGGATTCCCACTCCTCTCATCCCTAGTCCTAAACAGCCCCTCAAAACCCTAGGCCAAATAGGGTTGAATAACATTTCTCAAATTATCGGTGACCGTAAAATTAATGCTGCTTCTTAACACTTTGCAGGGGATGTCCCCGGAAATGAATTAAATCACTTCTCATTTTTTTGCTATTTTGTGTTTTCCAGGGGGTTAAATATTGGAAATAAAATGGGAAAATAAAGCTGGTAAAAGGTGATAAGACCCCCTTGTTTTCGTCTACGCTAAAGCGTGGGCAATATAGAGCCGTGTGCGTAAGGAAATATAGAAGTATAGTATGCTAAAAAAATTCTGAAGGCCGGTGAGATCAAAGGAACATTTAAACAATAGCCGTGGCACTCCTCCTTTAAAAAAAATTTTTTACACGGTTTGGATTATAATTGTGGTGCGGGGGGTAGTTCGTGTGTCAAATATTTATGTCTTGTGACATATGCACGTAATTAGGGCAAAGGATTGTGGTCTAAATCGTGAAAAATAAATAAACAAAACCAAAAACCATGTGGGAAAGTTTCTGTTTTTGTTCAGTCGTCATACGTCGTGTCTGACCAGTGGTGGTCAAGTGGAGTCTTAATTTCAGAAAATACTACTGATCTTGGAGTGGAATTAATTTTTATCAGTAGTAGGAGGATGTACCTATGACAGTCGAAGTCGGAGTGAAAGCGAGAGAGATTTGTTTACCAAACAAAAATATCCTCACTTTGAATAGAAGAGGTTAACTAGCTAGCTCGCTATACTTTCTCGCTGTCGAAACGCATGTTATCATCTTATTCTTATTTATATCACCTCAGACTATTGCAGTAGTGAGAGTAATAGCTCCCCTACAGAAAGATAGCGATTTTGAAGTGAAGTGTTTAGCTAGCTTAGCTAGCTAGCTAGCAAACCCTCTAACGCCAATTTTGTTTTCCTCCTGGAGTTCTACCTTTACTCTTCTTAAATACCACGACGCCCTTTGTAACACGTAGTAGAATGTTCCCCGTTGCTCCTTGGTTAATCTCCAACATAGCTAGCGTTTTTTAAGTAAAACCTTGGTTAGCTAGCAAAGCACTTTCACCATTTATTTCGATATATTTAGCTACCTTTAACTTGTGTAAATGTTGCGAGAGAATTTGTTACAGTGAGTAAAGGTCCCTCCAAGCTCCCTGGTAAATTTTGTATAATTTGGAGCTAGCTAAAACTTTGTTCTTCTAAATTATGACTTTTTGACACTTATTTTTTAGTAGAGCTACACTGGCAGTTGTACTTGTGATGTAGCTAGATGCAGAAAATGTGTTTTGGAAACTTTAAAATTGTTTTTGAGGCTTGTATTAACCGACGAAACTTGAAAATTTATTTTTCAAAATTTATGACCTTTTAGCCGAAACACCCTTTTTGCTTAATCTTTCATCTTTTTTTGCCACGACTGTGTCCAAAGCAAACTTTTCTATATTTTGTATATAGTATCAATGTGTACGTTTAATGTCTAACCGTTTAGAGCTAGCTGACTACCCCAAAAGATTGTTTTTGAAGGTAAAAGTATGTGAATTGTTGACATTTTTGCTGTAATTCACTTATTGCATACATTTTTCTATTTTTAAGCTACGACTGTGTTCAAACTAAACTTTTCTCAGTTAGTAACCATGTGTACATGACTTAAAAATATTTAGAGCTAGCCGACTAGCATTTTGGTACTGTTGTTTAGGGAAAAGATAGCTACCCAAATCTTTATTGTTTTTGTTTTTGGCTTAAATATTGACTTTTTCGCACAGTAATTTTGTTTAATTATTACAGTAGCCAGCTCGTACTATGGTAGAGATGCGGACAAAGTTCTCTAAGAAACTATAAAATTATTTTTGTTACTTAAATTTAACCCAAAACATTGTTTATGTGTTGCATATATTGTACTTATATCACTGTTGACACTTGCATATTGACATGAAAACCCGGTTACAAAACAACACAATCTAGGGTATGTTATCACCACGGAAAACGCCCCCTTTTCGTAAATTACTTGACGACGGGTGGGGTCATTTGGAGGAACGAGTGTCTGGGGATTTGGTTGTCATGTGATACACACGAAGATTAAATTTACGAACAAGGCATTGAGTTTCTTGGTAATGAGACGATTTAACGAAAATGGTTTGCCTACTACCACTGACTCATTTTGAATTCAACCGGATGCGTGGGCGG
>JANTOQ010304691.1:0-12811 GCA_027564595.1 Bythotiara depressa | reverse complement strand
GTGTAGAATCCATATCTGAAGTCCGTTTTTAATAAAAACAAACTTCAAATTTCGGCCTAATATGAAAAGGTCTATTGTCTGGTGATGATAGACCCACGGAGGTTTCGCGCGCGCTACGTGCCTGTAATTGGAAAGAAGAAACGACTAATCTAGTCTAGGATTTGAGAAGCTGAACGTTACTATTTTATGTATGTAACGTAAGTTTTTACTGCAAAACCTCAAAGGATTTGCATTTTCGGGTATATATCCATTCAAAATAGGGGTTCTATGATAAGACCGCCTTTGACTATGTAAAAGCAGCTCTTCTTTGAGTCCCGCCGTCTTGATTTAAATAAGTGTTCTTAATATTTTATGGAATATCTTATGTATCTTATATATTATACGGATTATACTATGTTGTAATTTTGTGATATGACACTAGAGAAAAAATGTGTTATTTGAAATAAACTTGTGACTTGGCCATCGAATTTTAATAAGAAAACTGATATAAACACGATGAAAGGAATAAAATAAACCAACATATGTTTTTGTATTCTTTTATATCTGTTTGTTTTGTTTTTTGCATTATTTTTTTAGTAAAGCCATGGTAAAGCTAAACCTCACTTTTCTAAACACTTTGTCGCATTTTCTTACGCAATGATAGACTGGATGTATTGCAGGAAAAAAATCTAGCGTGCTTCTTATTTTTCGTGTCTAGCAAAAAACCAGAACGTAGCCCACCGATATCAAGAAAAAGAGAAAGGGCCTTGGCACGAGGTTGGTATGACAGAATCAACGACTTAATCGTTAAAGAATATGCATTTCTGTTTCAGTCGTATCAATAAAATTATTTAACCAGACATGGTTTGTTTTGGCAAGTCTTAAATTACTATCATATATGATGGATACCAACCTCGTTCCTAGGGCCATTTTCCTTTTTGATCTTGGGACGCCGTCTTAATAAGGTGCCAATATTTCACGTGATGAGAAGTAAAGTATTACAAAGTGCCTGGCTTGCCTCGGAATGGGTTTTTGAGAGGTCTTGAAATGGAGAAATCAATGAAATAAGAACAATCTCCGTTGTTTCTGATGAAAATACACTGACAAGTGTGACTCCACTGAGTTTCCGTCAACGCCTATCTATCTCCCATTCTGGTTTTATGGACGCTCTAGGGAGGGAACATTAAAAGTCTCAAATATTTTGTGCAGAGGAGATGTCTTCTTTTTTTCCAGATTGAAAACGCCATAAAATTACCCCTAATGCAGATATGCTTTTCATACTTTCACGCTGGATTATTATTTGATGAGGAATTCACATCTGCTGAGATTTTTAATGTTGCAGAAACAGAAAACAAATTCAAAATGGTAACCTGTTAAGCGCGATAGGTGTACCGACACCTTGTGTGTGGAATTGTTGACATCAAATATCACTAGTTGGTATTTATTAGTTAGTATTTTTTTTACGGAACTATATATTTTTAAACTAACTTTAAATAAAGATAATAAAAAAATAAAAAAACACGGACAATGCACCAAGGGAAAATATTTGGCGTTCACGATGTTTTAGGTCCCAGGTCACATTTGTGCTATTATGCCACTTTACCTTTTAACTGTACAAAAAAAGCAAACGGGAGTAGTGTTTTTTTCACGCAAAATGTCTAAGAAACCCTCGTTCCCAGCGCTTTTCCCCTTTTTTGATTGAGGCTACTCATTTATTACTCACAACGCCCCTCCCCCCCCCCCCCCATGCCAAGGAGACCACTCGTGAAGCAAGTGAGACCTAAAAAGATCATCCAGGAAGCAACCGATTGTATAGAATATTTTTTATGTGAAATTTCCTGGAGAAGTAAGTACGTTTATGGTCCTATACACATAAATCACAAGGTTTTGAAAAGCCTAATGATATTATGGTTCCTACAGATTCCTGATAAATTTTTAAGATTGCTTTTATGTTAATGATAAGAAGCGAGAATGCAGGTTTATTGCAAGCAATATGGAAAACCATATTCATTTTTTAAATTTAATTAACAACGGAACAGATATCTTTAGGAATGTGAAGATGGTAATCGGAACGAAAAATGACCAGATTTCCGTTGAATGGTTATTTTCAACCTCGTACCCAGGGCCTCTTTCTCTTTTTGATATATGGCGATATCGCCATCCGATATCAAAAAGAGAGAGAGGCCCTGGGTACGAGGTTGGGTTATTTTTTGGCAATTAAGGAAGTGAAGTTTGCTTCAGTTACAGTCAAAATGGATCTAATAGAATATTCTTCAAAACATATATAAGATAAAAGTTACAACTTGGTCCAAATATTCCTGGGACTTAACCCAATAACCACAAAAATTCGCATTGGCGGAATATTTTTTTATTAATCAATTTAACACCTGCGGCCTGAAAAAGGTTAAAATGCAAATTCTTTTTTCTGTGATACTATATCACCTTTCCATGTCAAAACGAGAAATATGCCCTGGGTACGAGGTTGATCGGGAAGCTCCAAAAATCTATGTAGAAGGCTGAACTGATATAGTTATATTCAGACTGGTTTAGATACCAGAACAGTACCAGAAGTTGGAACATTTGATCTTTATTGAATACTTTGTCCTATTTTTACACGTCATGCGTTATAGGGGCGAGAGCTTTCCAACGATGCGATAGGAAATTTCTATTTTTTACACTCTGCTGGTGAAACAAACATTTCATTGTAATACTAAAAAAATTACCAGACTTTTTTAAACGAGTAAGATCCCAACCTCGTTCCCAGGGCATTATATTGTCTACCGTTGGCGGACGGTGGCAAAAATATTTATTTCGCCTCCTCCATATCAAAAAAGAAAATAGTGCTGGGCAAGAGGTTGGTAAGATCCAAGTTTCTACTTTTATCTTATTAATTCTCGGTTGACCTGAGAAAGAAACACAGGACTTACTGAATGGAATCACTTCAGTGTGGCCTATCATACTTGAAATTAAAAAGAAAGCAGCCTGTTTCTAAAAACATTTCTCATACGAACAGTATTTTACAATCAATACTACCTTCTGAGATATGTCCGTTTTTTAAACAGTAAAAACACCCCCATCTACATGTAAACTTTAAGAATACCAGCAGGGTTGCATTTTCAAATCTGAAACTAATGGCAAAGAGTGACCTAACATCCTTACATTAATTAAAAATTTAAAAATATGTAGTTCTCGGAATAATTTATTATCTTCGTTTTCAACACATATTACACGCACATTGCGATATCATAGTGTCATTAAAACACGTTAGCTAATAATCTTGTTGAAAAGAAACAATAGAGACGCGTCAAAAACATATTCTGTTCTTACCGGAAAGCTTTTATATTAAAATAGTAACATATGCAGTTGGCTGGAATTTACGAGCACACATTTTGACACTGGACTGAATATAAATTTATTAGAATTCGCTAATATCAGTGAAATAAATAGTAAAAATAACTTTCAAATTTAATCTCCATTCTCACGCAAATATGTTCCATAATTTAAAAAATTCAAAACATGACACCTAACTTCTCAAATGCCAGAAACAAGAGTCAGTTGCGAGACAACAGAGTACTTATAATAAACCAATAAGAAATCCATTCTTCCATTCTTATGGAATTTACCTAATCTTTAAACTGTAATCTTCGTTGGTAATAAGTCACACTGCAAAAAAGTCACGTGTTCTTCATCAGGAATATGTCATTTTTTGTCTAAAAAGCTCATAGTTTTCTAAGAAAGAAAGGAGGAACTGGTAATCTTTTCTTGTCAAAAATGTACATTTTCCTACCTATATCCTAACAAAGATGGTCTTCTAAAAAGTTCGGAATAATAATATTTTTTGGGGACAAAAATATCAGTTACGATCATCATTCTGATACGCAGAAAAAGAAAACGACATTTTTTTCGTGCAAGGCATGAAAGAGTGAGTGTAGTAAGATTTACAATTGAAACGAAAAGGCAAAACAATACAAATTGCTGTGCTAATTCGGTAAATATGACCCCATAACTTCACGATCAAAAGCCAAGCTTAAAAATCGTGTAGCATGTTTCTAGTAAAATAAAGTTATAAAAATATAATCTAAGAAACAAAGCTTTAACCTCACAATAAGACATTATATCATAAGCAAATATTTCCTTGATGGGAAAAATCTATTTTCATATATTGGCTCTCACAATAACATTAACCCTTTGTGCCTGGTGCCCCGGGAATAGTGTGCCTGATGCCCCGGGAAATGAATATAGCCATTACTCATTTCTTAGCCGTTGTTTGTTTTGTTTTTGTTCAGGGGTTGTTATTGGAAACAAATGGGAAAATAAAGTCGGTGAAAGCTGTAAATACCTTGAAAACCACTGGGTTTTCATAATGATAAATGTTTCTAATAAGTAGATTACAATAATCGAGAGTATGTCCAGGCGTAAAAGGTTAAGGGATATCGATCTACGTTAAGATAATAAACAAATTAATTTAACCATATTTATTTTTAATTATTTCCACTGTAACGACTTTGCAAGCTACCAATCACACCGGACGCCATATTGGATAACTAAAAAACAACAACACGAAATTAAGCTTATTGTCTATCACTAACGATATGAAAAGACACAGGGAGAATATTAAACGTGGTTATATTCACTAAAAATTCTTCAACCTAGGAGTGTCACCTTCTCTTGCGCAATGATTGTATGACAAAGAGACCAATGCATTATTAGTTTACGAACACGTGTATTTGTATTGAACAATTTTATCAGATTTGTTTGATAACATGTTATCATTTGAGCTGCGGATGCCCTCACTCAACCGCCCAGCCAGATAACTTTGATATAATCTATGAATTAACAAACCACATTTACTCGAATTGGCGCTATATTTAATTTTTACAATTTTGAAGCGCGATGCTTATTTCAAATGGAAGCTGAGTCAATAACAAAAATGATAAATATTAATCTCGTGACAATTTTGATGGTGGGACCCGACGGGGAATTTTGTATATGGAGCCGACTAGATTGGCTAAAATCGTATTTCCGGAACTTTAGAACGCATGATTACAAGTCAACATAATTACACATATTATGTATAATTATGTTGACTTGTAATTATAATTATACATATTATGTATAATTATGTTGACTTGTAATCATCATAATTTTACCAATTTTATACAACCATACCCTGATACCAAATCTCCCGTCCGCTGTCTTTCCAGTTCTTGTTTTAAAGATGTAGGCGCACAAAACCACACACAAAATTCTGCAAAATACGTACTGGGTGAATTTGTAAATATGTTGGAGAAATTAAAGTTATAGCGATCGGGCGATCAGGTGTGAAGGCACATTGGGATATCTTTGAAACTGAAATAGAGTCTTGAAGGGAGGGCCCACTAGCTAAAGAAGAAATACACTAATTCACGATCTCAAAAACAATAATTTATTGGAGAAACTCTTCCTTAAGCTAAGCTGTTCCTGTTGTGAAAAATATTTATCAAGATTTTGACTAGAAAAAAATGATATAACTTATATTGCTAAAGCGGTTGCATCAAGACACAAAAAAACATTGGTTACAGCTTCCAACTTGTGGTTCCTGCAGTAACAGACCTCTGAGTATCCGAACTGCATTTGCTTGCGTTTCCCTATCGTAAATACAGCAATTAAGTCTGGTTGTTTTAATATATTATCTTGCCTTACTTTGAATAGCACAGATCAAGATCAGTTGAAATGATTGTGCTATATTTTCTACCAAGATAGAAAAACACGGAGAAAATTATGGTTATGGTTAGATTTTTCCAGACGAGATAAAAAATTATTGTACATATATTATCTTCTTCCAAACAGCTGACGAAGTAATATATATTTAGAAAAACCGTATTGAATTTTAAGCTTTCGTGCATCAGGAAAAAATATCCTGATTGAATTTCACTTAATAACAGATTGAGTTGAAACAGACAAAAATTCTGATTGAATTTCACTTAATAACAGATTGAGTTGAAACAGACAACCTGTGACAAAGATGTCTAAAGACATGCACGCTACATAATCGTGCACGGTTTGTTCGTTAAATAAAATGAAATGAAAAATACAAAGAAGAAATATAAGTTTAAATATTGAATAATATTTTTTGTATTGATTCGTTTAACTTCTTAGCCCTTGCCTTTTTGCATAATAAATCATAAGCCCCGTTGTTCACATTCTGCAAATTCAATTTGAGCCAAAGTAGATGTTGGCAAAGGGTGGGACATTATAATAAAAAAATCAATACTTGTTCATCCCATGTTGTTGAAAATAATAAGTGGTAACTTAACAATGCACAGCGTATACTTATTTATATTATCAGCTTGACGGGAGGGAGGGGAAAACGATTTGAGCACAAAAACAAGAAGGCTGGAACTAGTGAATTGCACCATGACAACAGCGAACTCACACTGGGAAAATGGAAGCTGAGAGGTGAGTCTTAAGCCGGATTTCCATTTACTGAAAATTTTCCACGGAAAATAAATTAAACGATTGTGATTGGTTGAGATAAATTTTTGCTTGGGCAGAAATTTAAAAAGTTAAAATTTTTCAACTTTTTGAATGGCAAACTTGGTAAACTTATCGTCCATGGCAATATTTCCACAAGTGGATATCCAGCTTAATCCACTCATTAAAGAACGTACATGGGTGGAAAGATGTTCATGCGAGAACTGTTAAATTGCGAAATCAGCCAACGGAGATGTTACAGGAAACAGGTGCTCCAGAGGTGTATCAGTCATGGCAAATATAGCTGTTCTAGAAAAATTATGAATTTGGCTTTTCTGGCAAAATTAGCTGTTCTAAAGACCAGATTTCCTTTTCCTGGTAAATTGAGCTGTTCTAAGAGAAAATTGTCTTTTTCCTGGTAAATTGAGCTGTTCTATGATTTGTAAATTTTCCGACCTCTTGGCAAAATCTCATTTCGTAGAAAAGTGGTGTTCTAAGAAAAATAACCCCTCTTTCTGGGAAAAGGAGGTGTGGGAAAAGGAGGTGCTCTAAAAGGTGTTCTCTTCCTGTTCTAAGGAAACCTCAATTTTCCCTTTCAATTATTAAGAATACCTGTTTACTTAGAATAGCTCTGCTGGCTGCTTCTGAAATTAGGAGATGCGACTGATTATTTCTAAGCAGATGAATTTATACATACCTTTCCTGTCACTTGAGATACACTGTCTTTTATATTTTGATAATCCATTGCGTTACTCCGATCTAAAATATGACGAAGTATTTAGATGAAGCTTTAAGAATACTGATGAGAAATACATCTACTGTAGCTCTGAAACCTAAAAAAAAAATACATAAGAGCTTAAAAATATATTTAAAACAAATGGGGAACAAATTCTTACTTGATTTACGTTTCTCGCCAAACAGATCTGCACTGGAGATACCACTAGAGGAATGATATTGGTCTAACTTGCTCCTTGTGGCGTCCTCCTGAAATAACACAGGTATAAAAACATTATAATAATAATCTCCTCTTTCATAGAATTAAAATTTAAAATTGCACACCAAAAATAATAAAACTTACGGAAAGAATCGAATATTTTATTTTAAAATTCATTTAAATCTTGTCTGTAAATTGTTTTTATATATAGATATTTATTTAACCTTGGGAGCCAGATAAAAAATGAAAGGTATTCATAATATTTGCCATATCTAATATGGAACTCGATATAAAGTTCCTACTGTGTATGCAAATAATAGACTTTTAAAAGTGGATGTGCTGTTGCTGTAGAAATCTCAGAGCGGTTTCGTGCAAACAGGACCTTAAAGTAATAGAACAATTTAACATTTACTTGGCTATTTCCAAACATCTGATCAGATGATATTCCTTTCGCGCTGCCAAATTTCTTTTGTACTTCATCTAAAAACACAAAATTCACTTTCTGAATTCATTTTTAACCATAAGCAGGAGATGACTGAACAGACTGAACAATCGAGAAAAAATTAGTAAAACCACATGATGTAAGAGTAATAGGATTGACTAGAAGCTGATAGATAATCTGAATAATCGAGGAAAAGGTAGTAAAGCCCACGATGAAAGAGTAATAAGATTAGATAGATAATCACGTAGATAACTTATAATCCATATTGGAAAGATAATTTTACCAAGGTACAAAAATATCGTCCTTCGTAAATAATAAATAAATAAATAAATAAATAAACAAACAAACAAACAAACAAACAAACAAATTGTTAAGTAAAGAGGTGTACCTGATGAATCCTCTGAATAAGAATATTTGTTTCTGGAACGACTAAAATAAAAAACATATTGTTTTACATCCTTAATTATCTGGAAAAATTAAATTAGTATGTATGAATTAATTCGCTTACAAGATAATTAGCTGCGCTAATAATACAGCATCAACCCTTGAGCTTACACGTGAAACAATATGCGTATCGGGAAGAATAACGAAAAAAGGAATAACGACAAATAAATAAATAAATACCTGTTGTAAGTTTCTTCTCTCTCTGATTTAAATGTTTTATTGCTAAGAAAAAAGAGATTAAAAACATCATCCTGTGAATATTCTCCTTTTAGTACGAATGTACGAATATACCAACAAATAAACACATTACGCAACATTTTCAGAAATACAGCAATTCAACTTTTCACAAAAACACAATTAAGGCCCTAATTAGATTACCCTTGTATCACGTTCGTAATCATATTTAGCATGCGATCAAGGCTTCAGTCAAAACAACCAGAACCAGAATAACCTATCTCTATTAGTGATTGCTTAATTTTATGTTTTATTTTATCCGGCAAATACAAGCCCACATTAACCATTATTAGACTTACCTAGAATTATCCATATCCCAGGAACCTTTGCTGGAAAACCGACTTTCGTAACTTTAAATAAGAATAAAAGGAAATTGTAATTAAAAGACGAGAAAACAAAGTTCTTCAAATCTTTAAAATGAAGTAAAAGTATCTGAATACTCCTGTACGCACTTTTGTAAAGAGCAAAGAACTGAACAAAACAAAAAACTTACTAAACTACACAATAATCTCGTGTACAAAGTTTGTACTATGAAAAAAGGTTATTTTGGCGAGGAGAATATTTACCTTGTTGGTTCTTCTGTAAAACTCCCCGTGTCATATGAACTCACAGGGGTTCCTAAACCATCGAAACTAAAAAGGTATAAATACAACTTCAAATATAACAGAAAGTAAAGAACGATCTTTTAAATTTATTACAACATCTTTTAAGAGTAATATCTACCAAGAGCTTGTAAATCATGGTCACGTGTAAAAGTATATACATGCAATTTTGGCTAAAATTTGATCCCTTCCCACTTGTACGCACCTGTACGCTTTTCAACTACACCGCAGGCGTATGTACACACTATTTTAGCCTACTACCTACACAGCCCTTCCATTAATTTTCTCCAATAATCAACAACAAGCCAACGAACTTCGACATTAAAGTATTCTACGAAGGAGAAATCAGTTGCCATAATATCGCAATGAACACAAGCATGGTAGCGATAAAATTTTATCAAACAAATTCAATATACATGGTCCGCGCTGATGTTAGAAAGTGCAGAAGAAAATCAGTCTGATGTGAACTCATATGTTATTAACTGGGACATCCAGAATGTGTCAACCTGTGACATTTTGAAGGTGAAACAAATGGATGTTTAAAGGCGAGCGCACGCAAGGCATTTAGCACCCCTCCTCCTGTATTCACTCGTACGCTTCCAGCTGACTATATCACAGTAGTAAGTTATGTGCGAAATCATAGGTTCAGATCCATCTTCCAGCTAAAATTAATTCGATAAAGGACGTTCCAGGTGACATCTTATGTTCCTTATATAACGAAACTAGCCTATAGTTACCGCTAGAATGCCTCCGCAGCTGTTCAAGATACCGTAAATGTCCCATTTTAGTGGGAAACCAAAAAATAATTATTTTTTGAGGTGCGCACCATCATTAGAACCCCAAAGAATATTTTCTTCAATGCTACGCACTAAATTAGGGTAAAAAATATAGAAAATAAATATAATTAAATAAAGTGGTGCGGAAAACATTTTTTAACCACTTGAAACAACTTTACAAAAAGCGATACTCTACAGACTTAGAACAAGGAGGTCTAGAGGTCCCTACAACCATTAAATTCACCTCCACGAGTGAGAAAATGATCAAGGCTATGATGGACAAGCTGTCACCTCTTATGGACATGCTGTTACCTCTTATGGACAAGCTGTTACCTCTTATGGACAAGCTGTTACCTCTTATGTACAAGCTGTTACCTCTTTTGGACATGCTGTTACCACTTATGGACAAGCTGTTACCACTTATGGACAAGCTGTTACCTCTTATGGAGGAGTTTGAGAAAGAAAGAAAATAAAGTAAACGTTCATTGTATATGTGAAATTTTGTTTTCTCAAAATAATTTTCTGGTACTTGAGAAAGTGCGCACTCTAATTGGGGTCATTAAAAATCAATTGTTTTAAAGGGTGCGCACTCAATAATTAAGGTCAAAAATTCCAGATTTTTCCGTGCACACTAAAATAGGACATTTACGGTAGTACCCAACTTCGTTCCCAGGGTCATTTTCCCATTTTTTGAAATTGGGAAGGCGGACGAAACGATACACCATGGCATTTTCTTTCTTCCCCCTTCTCAGTATAATGCTAAAAGGGAAACAAGAACCTGGTTATGGGGTTGAATAGTGCTCCCAAACTAGTTCCTTTCCTTTCCCTTTTTGGATATAAGGACGCCAGGAGAAATGACCCTCTGGATCCCTCGGTCACATGGCCAAAATATACAAGACATAACGAGACACGTCTGTGCACCTTATAACAAAAAATCATTGCGAACAAGGTTAGTGTCAAGCTTGAAGAGCAGTACTTGGATTCTCAGCCCAAGAGTTGAATAAAGTTCTACATGGAATTTCTTAAGTTAAAATTCGGTTTTCATAGTGCAATTTTTTCTTATAGACCATATTTTCTTGGGATTTGCCTGGCTGCCACTGAAATGCCGAAATCCTCACATAAACCATTTTTAGCTGACCTCTTTGGTGAGAACGATATAATTTAATTAAAATTTGAACAGATCCTTATACTAAGTCGTTTTGCAACTGTTGTGGCACACCACTTATCTTTATTTCAATAATGGAGAAGTGCATGCGTAAAATAATAGTTTCGTATTTCTGCCTTGATTATTAATTGGAGATAATTATAGCACAACAGTTTTGTTGTCATCGGAATGAATTAGACCTCTGGTGATTTGGTGGAATTAGAATTTGAAACTGAAAATAATTTTTGATTTTGTTCAAGGTCACAAAGGCACCAATGTAGAGATACTGTGTTTTCAGTTCATTTACATTCGCCATAATAATAATAATCAATAATAAAATACTGTATTTGTCCACTTTGCTTCAATAGCAAAAGATATACAAGAGATGAAACAAAGTTACAGCCTGTGAAAAATTAGAATTATAGCTTACTTAAGCCAGAAGTATTACGTATATTTTGTAGTTATCCAAGTTAAAAAAATTCTACATTACAATTCTCTTGCACGTCGCTTCGGTAGCTTTTGCTCAAACGAAATAGTCATATTTGAACCGTCCATTCCAATAATGTACAGACAATACATTAGATGGCCAAATGACCAACAAATTATGACCCAACGTATTTATTCATATAAATAGTTACGTTGTTTTTTACCAGTAACAGGTGTAGCCATCATACTGCTTCTTCACCTGGCCTGTAGTTGTTTCATCAAATTTGAAAGTGAAGAGAACCATTTGAGCATCTTGTTTCATTGCGTTTTTGAAATAATGAGTTGCTCCCTGAGCATGCGAATCTATATGTAACACCACATATTTAACATGTGAATACTACTTGCAACACCGCATGTTACCAATCACGAAGTCCTTCTTCCAGAGAGTAGTGTACCTTTGCAGAATTTTCACGTACTAACTGAAGCCATGTTCTTCCAAAATATTATTTGATATTACAATACTACCTATCACTGTTGAGAATTGCGAAAAAGACCCACTAGACAATCAACCCTATGACCCCGAAGCATGGCCTAGATCACTTACTTAACAGGGAAAAGGTTGATATAAGCCGAAATTTTGTGAGCTTTCCTACAATTTTATAGGTAATACAATGTTGTATATTTTTGAAAATATTCGTTTCCGTTGCCATGGTTACCGGATTATTAACAGGTGGTAACATCAAAATGTTGCAAAAAAAAATAATTAAGACAATGACAATAGCGAGACAATGAAAATTGACGTTTTGTATTGTTTTGTGACGTCACGTGGTTTGTGATGACATGATCAAAACATTTTTTCGCCAAAACGTTCCTTTCATAATAGTTAACAACTGTGCCATATTTAAATATCCTAGCATACAGTATACGAGTCAAGCGTTATGGATTGGGTATTATAGGGCCCCAAAAAGCCCCGAATTAATAGGGTTAAGCAAAGGATTTTCGTGGAATCCCAATTCCAATTTTAAAGTTTCCATATGCTGTCCTTAAAATTATTCTGTTATGTAAAAAAGCATAAGAGTGATTTGATAAAAAATAATAATTTTGTGATAATCTCTTTTACCTTTTAAACTTATCTAAGTTTCAAATTCTTATTGAAAGTGTCTTTTTATGCAATTCCGTAAAGTAATGTTTCAATATGTAAAATAAAAACGTGTCATGTGAAATGGTGGTTGTGATGTAGCATTTGTAGTAGATATAATTTTTCATGTTTTAACTCTATTAAGCCTGGGCTTTTTAGGGTTGTTGCAAGCCTTGGGCGGCCCTTTAAATTACTGTTTCTGTCCGTTACCTGTTAGTTTTGTCACTCCTCTAAATATT
>JANTOQ010304580.1:0-12813 GCA_027564595.1 Bythotiara depressa | reverse complement strand
CGTGTGCTGCAAATTTCGTGCTTTGGCTACTCTGCCAAAAGTTACGATAAAGTTGACCTGGTGTATAAGTCGATACTGGAGTTTTAGAGTTAAAATAATGGTTTAAAATCTCGTCTTATACACCGGCAAATACGGTAACTCGATATAGTTTCCTCACAAATTTATTTTTCAAAAACAATTTCACCATATTGCCATATGAAATAGAAAATAATAACATAAAATAATTTATTTTTAAGACAAAATAGTTTATTTTAAGCATAAGCTTTTCGGATAAAATCCATCATCAGTGCTAAAGTTTATTTACAACTAAAAACATCAACTTATATATACAGGTTAAAACAGAAAACAGATGGTCTCAAGTGACTCCATGTCTGAATAAATATAGTATATTAAAATCAACTTGGTTGTTATAAAGTGTAGTTATTGTGCTATAAATAAAGCTTCCAAATTCTTTCATAATAAGAATGCACCAAACAAAGGAGTGTTCAACATTTCCTCTGTGTTTTGCTGGTTCAGAATTTGTTGTTGGGTTGTTGTGTTCTTTGCAACATGTCTCTGCACTTCTCCTTGTTTGTCCTATGTATGATGTTCCACATGAACATACACCTTTGTATATTACACATGAAGGATATATATTATTATCCTTAACTTTTATCAAGGCTTTTATCAAGTATTTAACTTTTCTTGTTATCCATTTTATTGCTATTTGCTATTTGTTATTTGTAAAAACATGAAATCTTGACAGGAAACATTTAGAAGCAATCTCATTTATTTCACAGAAAGGGATTTAGATGAGAAGGAATGGCTTCTTTTCTTCAATTAGTAAGGTGGAATAATTAACTCATTATCATCATTAATTCTAGTGTTTGTATGTTTAAAATTATTAATTACACTTTCAACAAAATGAGACAGGTAATCAGCATCCTTAAATTTCTTTCATAGAATTTTCAACCCATAGTTTGATATTTGATATCACTTGAAATTCCTTTGGATCTGTACAGGTCTGATGTAATAGTGTTGCATTTATACCATCTTAGAATTTTAGAATTTCAACTCACTGGAAGTTTGGTAGTTTTACAGTATACATTGGTTGATATTATTCCATTATTTTCTATAATAATTTTAGTATAGCAGGAACATTTTCGGGATATTTTCAATTGTTAGAATTATCTTTGGATGGTAGTAATTTAATTTAAGAACAAGTCCATCTTCAATGTTCTTTGTTCTATGATTAATTATATCATCAACATAGCTTTATAGAAAGTTGGTTTTGTTGGGATAATGATATCTGTTTCCATTTTGATCATGTAAATATCAGCTAAAATTATGGACAATGGTCCTCCCATGGAGTATCCATCTATCTGTTGATGACACGTTTCATTTAATTTAAAGGTACATTCTGTGGTTATTTTGCTTTTTTAGGTATTTTTGGAACACCAACTTACTACAAATGATTGGCAGTTAATGGTCTCGTCTAATGGAAAATTTGTAAATAATGATTCAACATCGTATGATACATACTCTTCATTGTGGTTTAAGGGTGGTAAGATTTTAATCAAAGTAGGAAAATCCTGAGTATCCTTTATAATGAGGTTACTTTTACATGGTTTAATGAGGTTACTTTTACATAATGGTTTAATGAGGTTACGTTTACATATTGGTTTAACGAGGTTTTTTACATAATGGTTTAATGAAGTTACTTTTACATATTGGTTTAAGATATTCTCCAATAACCTTTGGTGTTTTGCTGTTTTAAGACCAATCTGTTTTCTGTTTTAACCTGTATATAAGTTGATGTTTTTAGTTGTAAATAAACTTTAGCACTGATCATGGATTTTATCCAAAAAGCTTATGCTTAAAATAAATTATTTTATGCTATAAACATTGTTTATTTTCAATTTCATCATACTTAAAGGGATTGTAGGCTTAAAAACCAAATTAAAATATTATAATAAATACCACTTGTTATACTAGAATTCACACATAATTTTTGAAATCAAATCACTTTTATAAAGTAATATTACTTTCTTATTTCTCCTTCCTCGCTCACGCCATGCAGTTGAATCGCCATTTTGTTGTTTTCAAATAAAATTCAAAATGAGGCTAAACAAAAATGTTATTTGCAAAAATCTTACCCCTGTCAAAGTATGCAACAGATGTTTCAAAATTGCTGCAATATACATCCTTTATAAACATCATTATGTGTATGTGTATGTTATGTGTTGCACAATTCTATTAATAGTATTAGCAGAAACGTGCAGGTAATACAACTCTTCCTGAACTATGATCTTTACATGTTATAAAAAGAAACTTTTTTAAAAACACAATTAGTTATGTAACTTGTCTTGGTGGGAAAGCATACATATTCATTTTCTAAGGATAGAAAATCAGAATATCGGCCAAGAAAAATCATATTTGATCTCTTTCTAAGGCTAGAAAATCAGAATACCAGCCGTGAAAAAGCATTATGATCATTTTCTAAGGATACAAAATCAGAATATCGGCCATGAAAAAGCATATATGATTGCTTTCTAAGGCTAGAAAAGCTAGAAAATCAGAATACTGGCAGTGAAAAAGCACATATGATCGATTTCTAAGGCTAGAAAATTGGAATATCGGCCGAGAAAAAGCATTCATGATTGTTTTCTAAGGCTAGAAAATCAGAAATCCGGTCATGGGAAAGCCTCTACGGAGGTTTCCTAATGTCTAGAAAATCAGAACATATTATATGTAAGTGCAGCCATCTAAAGTAACCCTAAAAAGTTTATATGAGAAGAGCCTCCATTCCATACAAATAACGTTGCTTGTTATACCCCCAGGAAAAATTAGAATTAGTCTGTGACGATAAGCCAGTGCTCCACTAGACGGAAAAAGTCGGTTAGTCATTGATTTCCTATTGCATATAATACGTAGTGTACTACATATAGATAGCCCTAACCAACCCGATACATATATGGTACGTACGTACTACATGAAGGGTTTTTCGGTATTATAGAATGGAACATGAAGTACTGAGCAAAAAGTCGACATATAACGAAGCTGCCCATGACGCAGATAACATTTTCTAGAGAATAACTTTGCAAAAGGTCGAAAGCAATAAAGTTGAAAATTTTTAACTTTCATAAAATCACTTTTTAAAAGAACCAATCAGAATGATGGAAAATGTAATATCCATTGATATCATTTATTAACGTCCAGAATCAGCATACAGATTTGCTCAGCATACAGATTCGCTCTGAACATACCAAATAAAACTGATTGCCAGTTCATTTGGGAAAATCCTCCCAAGGGAACCACCTTTAAATCGAAAACTATAAATACAGTGTGTTCCAATACATGAATTTGTTCCAATCGATTTAACAAACTTCCTCATGGAGATTGTAACACGGGAAAGCGGAATAAATCACTGTTGAAAAAGTCGAACCGTGCAACTTTAACTGCCTAGTGGAGCACCGGCTTTACGTATGAGATAATAAAAATTACGATAATTATTCCCAAATGATCATACAAGTTGAGAAATAAAACAGACTTTCTTGAGTTATATTCATTATGTTTTTTAAACTACCGGATCCTCCTGAATAAAACCCCCAGGAGGAGGAAGGCATCATTTATTATTTATATTATTTTGTTTACTGATGTGAATCAATATAACACCGAACTAGCGTGGCCAATAAAGTAAGGTCGTGTAAAAAGACACCCGCTTTACAACGTGATCAATAACACTAGCGGTAAGGTGGGAAGTACTTTCTTCATTACCGATGTCTAATTCATTGTCTACATTACATAGGGCTAGCATGACTTTCGTTAGGTCATTTTGGTTCACACTAAAATCCAGCGACAGTGAAAGATTTTTGTTAGGACATGTTATTTTTACTGCTGTTGCAACACGTTAATCCAGGATATTAAGAACAAAGCTTCGTTCTCAAGTATCCTTGCTCTAACGCAATTGATATATAAATGTTATGCTATTTTATAAGAAAGATATTTATTTTATAAGAAAATATAAAACGTTTACCAGGGATTAGCCACCAGTCATTATATTTTTGACTGCTTTTCTTAAGCTGGTCTGTGAATGTGTGCAACAAAAGTACGTCACATGCATAATTACGCATATTAATTTTTTTACCCAATCCTTTTTCCGCGTTGTGTCAAGCGTTCAGAGAAGCAAGATTTAAACATGGCAGAGGAAAGAAGTTTTGTTTGTTTTCGTTGGTATGTAAGTAGAAGCACAACAATGGTAATATTATGCTATGTTGTAAATATTTCTATTAGACCTAAAAATAAGTTATTTTTGCGGACAATTCCTTTAAGACTTTGGTAGAGAAATAACCGTGGTTATGCTGCATGGTTGGAAAAGGGGAGTGGTCTTGCTATCCTCCAAATTGGTTCATTTGAGCACTTTGTGATGTAATAAAATATGTTGATTATTGAAATGAGGACAATTTCAGATGTTTTTGGATAAATTATAGTGACACAGGCGATCATAGGTGGTTTCTCACCAACACTTAACTCCAATCTTGTGCAATTGGCACGCGAAGGGAAAGGTTAGAATTAGCATAAAATGCCAAAGTGTCCAAAAATTAATGGCCAGGATTGTAGCAAGTGTTTTGTGTACAGTAGACACTTTAGGGAAAACTAGCAAAACATTAATGGGACCCAATACCGGGTACTTGCTACAATGCCTGTCCAGCATTATAATGCTTATATAAGTAGAGTCATTGTATTGGAAGGTAACAAAAACATTTCCTTTTTAATACTTCATTTCTTTTCAAATAAATTATTTGAAGAAGTGACAGTTCATTCTTCATCAATTTAATACTCTATTGGTAAAACATTTTGTACATACTTGCTTGTACAGTTGTATATGCAAATCATGAATACTAACATAAATTGTTGCAACCTGAGAAGTGTGCAAACAATTCTTCACCTAAGTTCAATTTCTCCGATTTCCTAACTTTCCTAATTTTCAGTGTTACGCCATGGCAGAATTTAGGTCTAGTCTAGTCTAGAGTTAACTTTTAAGTTTTATTGTTTTTAGGTTTACAAAAGTGAAACAGAAAGAAGTGAAAGAAATGCCATCATTTGACCGTTAGCTGATAAGTTTACATATTCTTTGTTATTTGTCTATATATAAATGTAAACATAATATAAAATCGTTCATGTGTAAACACAACAGCGTGTAGCAAACAATAACTGGGTGACACCAAGAATGTTATAAAACGAAGCTGGGCAGAGCGCAAAACAAAATACATTATTTTCCATTGGTATGAGGTGTATTATTCCTATAGGAATAAATTATCTGATGTTATTACTTTTTTATCTAATCAATCTTTTGTCAAAAGAATTACATAAATGGTGAGCGCTAATACAGCGATAGCGAATGAAAACTTGGACTTGATTTGAGCTAGAGTTAGCTGTGGTATCATTGAAGTAAAATAAATATATATACAATAACATATTAGAAAAAAAATGAATGGTTGAACATTGTAAGAAAATTTCTTTAAACAGCTTTATGCTGGCTAGAATGCTGATTTCTAAGCTTGGAAATTTACTATGAAACCCTGAGTTACTTACAAAGCAAAATTAAAAAAAGCTACATAAATTAATTTCTAAATAATTTTCTTGGTACGTTTCAGATTTTCTCTTTGCTCATGAATATCTTTTTTTTTTAACCTGACATAACCTTCCTGTTGTATTTCCATGCAAAACAGTAATCATTTCTCATTTTACGTTTATTCCACCCATAATTTTCTAAATTTGGGACCAGTTCCTAAAAGAATGCACTAAAAATGAATGAGAAAATAAAGTTACAAATCACTCTCCTTCATAGTGATTACACACGCAATTATAGAAACCAGGAAAATTAAACTCAGTATAAAACTTTATGGATAAGAAATGTTTTTTTAAGATCCTGAAGTTGTTTTGAAGTTTCTAAATTCTTTCTTGTCCTATCAAAATTAGAATCTTCAGCAATGTTTTCAAACTTAATGGTATCCATTCATCAAGGAAATCTTCATTAGAAATCTGCTGGGGAGAAGGATAGATATCATCTTTGCTCATTGCTCTGATTTCATCTTTTATCAGATTTCCAACTATGTTTATCATTGTCTCTTTCTCGTCGTTTATGCTACCATCTTTTTACCTTTTTGAACTTTTCTTCTATGAGAAAATGGGCTGTATTCTGGAAGCTGATGATATTTTCTTTGCGAGAACCTGAACAAGTAATTATAACATGGTCACGAAATTTATTTTGAAGCAATTTGGTCAAGTATTTATTTGTAAATATGTTGGTTAGAGAAATTTATTTAATTTTATCAGCAAATTCCGACTCAGTATGAAGCTCCGGCTCCTTCTCCAACCACTCACATGCTTTTTCAAACGAATTCATCATAGTGTTGTTTGATGGTCTACCTGCCAGTTTATTTGAATCAAGGTATTTTCCTGTTGAAAATGTTGCTCTGCAATTTTGATGGTATCATGCTTCATCAGCAACAAAATCAACACAATCATGAACTCTTCCCTTCACAGTTAGTTCCCAAGTATCGTCGCAATTCTTCTGTAATCATTTTTCACAGTCTTTTAGGATGGTGTCTCGTATTGATAGAGTTTGAGCTGAGTGCCATTCTTTCCTATTTTCTAATATGTTTTTGCCACATAAAAAACAGTTTTCCTTCCAATTAAATAACAAGACAGACTTTCTTGTCTCTGTTTTTTGTTTCTTTGATTGGTCAGCTGAGTTCATCTCTGATAAGATCCACTTCTTATTGTTGAACCATTTCCTACAATTCTCATGGACATGATGCTGTCCTTCACCATTCAGTGAATCCCGCATATCTTGATTTACTTTCAGTTTCGCATACTCAATTAACGAAACTATTCCATGCTCTGTCAATTTTACCAACTGTTCATCAGTTTCAGTGCAAATGACACATCTTTCCATTTTCTAAAGTGCAGTATATGGTTAAGATTTAAGAATGAGAAAAAGATTAAGAAAAACAAAGAAAAACAAAGATGACAAAATATCAAATGCAAATTATTGTAAAGTTACCTTACCTGACCCCCTTGTACAACTATAATATTTAGATTCAAATGATCCAATGAAATGTAAACAATCTTATCTTTATTTAAAAAATTTATAAGTTTATAACACTAAAAAGAAATTATTAAACAGTTATTAAGAGTTATTAATCAAGAACAAACATAGCAAAAACAAAAAATCCTCAAATGAAACAAAAATTCTTAACAATCGAAAATTTCTACAAATTGAATCGAAGTTTTTTATGTTTGAATGTTAAATGATCATATATTAATATAAACGTTTTTAGTGAACACCCATGGGCAGATTTTATTTTGGAAAAAATTGCTTTAAAGATTTCTAATAGGATTTGAATTAGAAAAACAAACTGGCTTGACATTTAAAATTGAATGAAACTGTAAACAACTGTCAAAATTAGCTAAAATATAAGTGCTTTTTAGAAAAAAATCTGCCATTTTTTATTTTTGTGAACTCCCTGGACAGATGTTATTTCGAAATACTTGAATTTTAAATGCTTCTAACATAATTTGATGAAAACAACTTGTTTGACCTTTTTAAACTGAATGAAACTGTTAATAAATGTCAAAATGAGCTTAAAATTAGTGTTTTTTAGCAAAAAATTAGCCATTTTTAATTTTCGTGAACCCCCTGGACAGATTCTATTTTGAAAAAATACTAATTTTAAAATTTTCTAACAGAATTTCATTGAAAACAACTTGCTTGATCTTTAAAGTTGAATGAAACCATTATTAAATGTCAGAATTAGCACAAATTAAGTGTTTTTTAGCCAAAAAATCCACCAGTTTTAATTTTTGTGAACACCCTGGAAAAAGATTTTAGTTGAAAAATTACATTTTTGTTACTTCTATATTTTATGGTTACAGAAAGTCTAAAACCAAGCCTAGAATCCAATTCCACATAGATTTATAGATCATTATTGTGACATAGGTAGTTTCAGTTTTCTTAATAAATCCTTTATAATTTGTGATTTTTCTAAAAAGTGTCCCATAATTGACCCCCTAGAAAGATATGATCGCAATAAAACTGACTGGTGGGTTTTTTTTTCTTCTGAAAAGTTAACATATTTAAGGATAACTTTGAGCTATATTCCAGCTTTGTAACAATTTGTTCCTACTTCGACCTCTTAACTGCCAGACTATAAATATAAAATCTTAAAGTAATATTCATAATTTCCAATCTTTTTAATTTATTTGTAAACATGAAACGCAATTCAAATTTCGACAACTTTGAGGATAAATACTAATGCGATGTTTAACTGTAACGTAAACAAAGTTATATTTTCCTTTTTTATTAATGAAGCAAGAAATCAATTAGACACTTTTCTAAGGATCAAAAAAAATTAGTTGCCTTCCCCTTTAAGAAGATTGTTGCAGATTTATTTGATTAAAAATTCCATGAATATTAAAATAGGCAGAAGGATATCCTAAGAAGCAAGAAGAAATTTTCGTCAAACTAATAAATTATAACAAAATATTACATGAACGCTTAGATTTAATAACAAACCATTTGGATGAATTAAAAAGTAGTATAGAAATAACAGACACTACAATTAAAGATTACCTCTGACGGCAAAATAAGCTTACTTCAAAAGCTTTCTAACATAAAGATGTATGATAAAATAACTTTAATTCTTACTATAAATTCGTCAGGTGTTGTAAAAACCAAGATATACCTGACCGCGAAAACGAAACACATCTTCCTTAGCTGATAATGGACAGAATTATTTGTTAGTATAAAAACGGAATAAAAACGAATTATTTTAGCATTAATATGTATCTTGTAGGCCCATAGTAACGATTTTTGGAATTGCTATGTCTGCCACCATGATTGGGTGACGAAGAAAATGTTTTGTTCTAGATTGCCTAAAATGGCAATAAACCACATTATTTTGACGTTATTCGACCCCAACCCCCTCTGCGCACCTGAGATTGTAGACTTTTGGCTGTCTAAAGTTATAGGGTAAGATTGTTTAGTGCAATGAAATTTGTCATGTTTTATTAGACTACAATAGTCATTCTGATCTGTAGTGTTTTGTGATGCGTGCAAGAGTATAAAAAGAAGTTTATTTTGGGGTACAGATAACATATGCCTTAAATCAGGATATAAGTAAGAAATGACTATTCTAGTCAAATCTTTATAACAGGTGAAAACGCCCATATCGAAGACTTGTTGTGGGTGCTATACCTACGCTATTCAATTACGTTGTAGAACAGCCCAAGTGAAAAAGAGTTAGAGAATAGCTTGAACATACATAGGCAGGTCAGTATACATTTTCTTCTGCACAACCTCATTTCATGGGTTCTTGACTTTTTGGTTATAATAACAGTGTCAAAAAAGAAAGGCTCGGGTATGAAGTTGAGCTATGGGCTTTTAAAACATTTAAATGTTTAACCTCATTAAATCCAATAACGTCTGGACATTATTATACCATGGTGTATCCCGTATTGGTTTTCCTCATGGAAACCGAGGTTAATTGTACTTGGCATTCCCACATATATTTTGTATCCAAGAAAGGCGGGACAATGCCAAAATTAATTCATTATTGTATCAATTGTCTCGTTGTCATTGACATCATATTTTCACATTTAATTTTTTTCCTCAGGTTCTTATTCCCATAATTAAATCATCCTCCACTTGAGAATAAATAAGACTCTTACCAAACATAGCATAACAGGGGTTTGGAAGAAAATATAAGCCCGAGACGCAGTGGGAGGAATCCTGCTTGCTATTGATGATGTTTTTGGGAAGCCATTTTTAATCTTAAACTTCGTGGATACGGATGGCAAGATGGCGATGGAACAGTGTTGTAAGCAGTAAATTTAGAAATTTTGTGAGTCTGTTTATAAAGCACTTTTATAACAAATAAATATTAAATTATAGTATCGATATATGTATAGTATCAGTAAAGTTAAGTTATTTTGCCGTCAGAGGTAACCTTTATTTAATGTTCAAGGTAAAAATATAAAAAATTTACAGTCAAAATTTAAAAAAATCGGAAATAATGAAGATGATATAAAAATCCCAAACATAGATCTACAGAAAAAGGTGATTGATTTAGAGAATCGATCTTGGAGAAACAACTTAAGAATGGATGGAATCAAAGAAAATGTGAACGAAACTTGGGACAATTGTGAAGCAAAGGTAAAAGAGGTGCTAAAAAGAAACTTAAAAATACATGATTAAGTAAAAATAGAACTGGCAAAAAGGGCGAAGATAGAAGAAGAAAAATTGTTTTCAAACTACAAAATTACAAGGACAAAACCATCTTGATGTTCCAATACAATCTCATACCTGTTATTAATAAACCAACGAGAAACACTATACACAGCACCACTGCGATCAATCACATCATCACTAACGCATATCTCAGTTCTAATTTTAAAACTGGTTTAATTAAATCTGATTTTTCTGATCATTTTGTAATATTTTTTACTTCAACTTCAAGAAATGTTGACAACTATCCATTTGATACTACAATAAAAAATGATTTATTAATGGAGAAAAAATCCGATATTTTTAAACACTTTTGTGTAATACAAACTGAGAATTACCTAACTAAGCTAAACAAATGGTTTGCCTGCAATAAATTATCTCTTAATACCGGAAAAACAAAATATACGTTTTTCATAAACTAAGTAAATATAAGCAAATTCCTTTACTCCTTCCCAAATTAACAATAAATGACAATTAACTATTAAACAAGAACACTTGTTAAAGTTTCTTGGAGTCATGCTAGATGATAGATGAATAAACCTTTCAAAAAACAAAAACATGCAAGTAGAATAATATTTAACAAAGAAATAAAAACACATACAAGGCCACTTATGAAATCCTTAAATGCATTAATTATTTATCAACTAAACATTTACCAAAATTTAATTCATGTATTCAAGGCTAAAACTAATCTCACGCCTGTAATTTTCAGAGACAAACTTCCAAACATCAGGCATAAATATCCAACAAACTATAGATTGAATAATATTTATGTCCTTAAAAATCGGATAAAAATTTCAGACATTGCTCCCACAGAGGACCATTTTTATGGAATAAGTACTTAGATACTTCATTAAAAACGTTAACTTTAACATTAAAATGTAGCAATTGTACAAGTGTATATTATACTAGCAAATAGTTCTAACTATATCATTGCGCCCAACAGAAGTTCAAGTCTTTGAGACCGTTTTTATCTGTAATCACTTTAGCAGCAAACATGAGAACGAGTTCCCTGCTAATCTTAACGTATTCAATTGCGGGGTGCACATGACGATGATTTCCCTAAGACGCATTCCTAAAAAATGACCCCACCCTACCGTCACGTAATTAACGAAAAGGAGGGCGTTTTTCAAAGTGATAATACACCATAGTTTGTTATGTTTTTGGATGGTCTATTTTTCATGTGTGTTTTTGGAAAGAGTATTTGGAAATTTCCCATTTTTGGAACTGTTCTTGGGTAGATCATTCAGTTGTTATTGCGAATTTTCAAAAATTCCTGACGATTTATTTGCTATTTATCAGCGCTTTTTCTCTCTTTTAGTGCAAGTCCCATTTTTGGTAGTGTATGACTTGGACTGGTATTGACCAATGGACTTTTTGGACATGTTGTCAATTTCCTTTTATTTATTTCAAAAGTTGCTAATAGTTGGTACTGTTCCTGGTGTGTTTTTGCGGAAATTATGCAAATTTTTGACAAACCCACAATTTTCCCCTGGAAGAGTTCATTTAGCATATATTTCCCGCGTAGTAGCCCAAATTCTAAACAGTAAAAAACAGCGTTTTTACAGGAATTTCTGACTGTGCCATTGTTAAAAAAACACAAAATTGTTTGTGATTCATTTTTGGTAAAACGCTAATTATCTTTTTTAAGATAAATGACAGTTTTGAGAAGTTTATTGGGTTAGTCATTGATTTCCTATTTCATATAATACTTAGTTTACTTAGCCCTAACCCAACCCGATACTTATTTGGCACGTACATACTACAGTATTATAGAACGGAACATGAAGTACTGAGCATTTATGGTTTATTGCTTTATCTAAGTATTTTTTAAACCTTTGCTATATTCTGACAATAATTTTAAGTACTGGCTTGAGGCTATTCAGGCAACCACCTCTTTCTTTGTAAGCTATTTGGGTCCCATGGAGGCCAATAAGTATAGGCTTATGAGATAGTTACAGCTTGTCTTGATTGCTGGAATTTCAAAAATTATTACACACTTTGGAATTTTATTGTATTTTCTTGAGAAAGGGCAATTATTTTCTAAAATAATAACATATGAGCAAGTTGTGGGGGATGCTCATACTATCCACACAAATGTGGAGGTATCACGTCAGCTAGATGCTCATTGTAGCCGGGTTTTCATGACATACTCCATAACAGTCAGGGAGCTGAGAGCAAAAAATTTGGGGACATCCTAAAACTATATTCAACAGTTTTTACAGGGCTTAGGAAATAAAATTGAGTTGGTTGGACTGTCTAATTTTACTTCATTCACAAGATATGACAGGTTTTCTTAAAACATGTAAGGGATTTCTATATAAACTCCTAACAATAGCAAAATTTGAGGTTGCCATTTATCAAAAATAATTATACCATCAGAAAGCTCTTGAAAAAATGTATAGAAATCATTTAAACACCATAAGTGAGTAAGTAAGTTATATTTCACCATCACAATATAAATAAAATAACATTTTAAAAATTTATTTAGAAATATATAATATAAAAATATATATATATACTGGGGACTTCATTAAAGAAAA
>JANTOQ010304469.1:0-12816 GCA_027564595.1 Bythotiara depressa | reverse complement strand
GGCTCTGTATCTGTACATAATCGAAATATTCAAACTCTTGCTACTGAAATGTATAAATCAAAACACAATCTTTCCCCCAAACTATCGAAAACAATTTTTAATGAAAATCCTTACACTTTGATCACATTCAGAGTTGATCTTACCACCAGTTAATACAGTTCATTATGGTCATGACTCATTACGTTACTTTGGTACAAAGATTTGGAACTTGGTTCCCACCCATATGAAAAATATTAGCTACTTTGGAGAGTTTATAGCTTATATAATAAATGTTTTTAATGTATTTACTTTTTTTTTTAGTCGGTGTAAATAGTTTGTATAGATATGTATATTTAATTTAATTTTAAATTTTACTAATCTATATGACTCGAAGTAGTATACTCATATTTTAAAAGAGCAATTGAAAACCCCGACTTTAAATAAAGTATTAATAATAATAATATGCCATCGAAATATACCTATCACGCTAAGAGGCAACCATTTTGAAAATAATTTCTGTTTCTGCCACATTAAAACCGACAAAAGATTGAATTCGTCATCTAAAAATAAGCCAGCATGCAAAGTGTAAAAAGCATATCGCATTTGGAAGTAAGTTTATGTTTTCAAATCTGGAAAAATAAGAATAATTTGATCATGATAAGTAGTAGAGGAGCAAAAGATTACCCCTATGTGGTCAAAGGTTTCTTATTTTTCCAGATTTCAAAACACTACAAAATTATTTCCAATGCAGCTATGCTTTTTAAGTATTCAAAATGGTAACCTCTTAAACGCGACAGGTGTATTTTCATCATAGGTATATTTTTTTAGCACCCTCGTCCCTCGCGACAGATGTATTTTCATCATAGGTATTTTTTTTTTTAGCACCCTCGTCCCTCGTCGAGGGAAAGAGAAAAAAGCGTCGTGTACGAGGGTGATTTTTGAGAAGCTTGAATCTTCCCACGAAACATATGAAAATAATCTACAATTATAGTCATAAATATTTGTTAACCAAAATTAGTTTTCCACACACGATGCTCGAGTGAATACAGATATAAAGAACACGAGTTAAACATTTCCAATTTACCAATGACGACTTAAGACTTAAGTAATGAAGTAACCATGATTGCAACCTCGTCCCCGGGGCTTTTTCCCTTTCTTTAACTTGAGGATGGCTGAAGAAGAGAACCGTTCAATTTACCTTTCTGAGGGACAGTTATATTTATCCAGGGAAAAACACTTCCCAACTTTCTCAGAAACAATAAAAAGTATTTATTTGTTAAAGATTGTTTATGTTTTACAATACGTTTGTATTACAAAATTAAATTCATTTTCCTTCAATCCTTGTTATATTAAACTTCCCATTGCAAACCTTTATAATTTTATGAGGGATCAGGGGGTTTTATCAGTTATTTAATTTCTTCTGTTCAAATTAATATACCCGCACGCGCTTACATAAAATTGTATATTTTGAGAGTTAAGAAAATTTCGGTATTCATTCATACGTAAAACGCATGCGCCGAAGAATTTTCCTTTTCGAATTACGTTTCCTGACTGGAAACTGGTATTTGAGAATTTTGTCGAGGAAGAGATAAAGTTTTCTCGAATATCGTCCGCCTCAGTTGTGCCCCGATTTTCCGAACTCTCAAGGACCAACAAAATAGTTCGAAAAATGAAGGTTTTGGTAAAAAAAATATTATGAAATAGAATAATTACAAAAATATTTTTTTCTTATGAATTATCCCTTTAATACGATGGATGTACCACCTTTTGAATAAATTAATCTTCTCATATAATACCTGCATAATTAAACGAGGAACCTAGCGGTCTTATAAGCTTTTACCATTTTTTTTCACCTTTAACCAATTTTTTACCTAAAAATAAACCCCTGGAAAAATCAAAACTGCAGATCAATTAGATGGTTAATTAAATTCGTATAATTTGTTAGCTACTAGTAAAGTAGTAAATATAAGCGATGCCATGGGAATGTAGGTAGGTCTGCTGGATTAACGTTATCGAATAATATTTACGTCACCGTAGACTCATTTTTGACCCTTCGTACTATTTTTTTTCTAATATAAAATTTAACAAAATTCGAAAAATCGAGGTTTTTTCGTCCAAGAGACCAAACATTAGTTCGAAAGATCGGGGTACAACTGTACATGGCACACCATAAAAGCAACAACAGTGCACGAGATAACGAATAGAAGAAAACGATTATTGCGCTTATAAATATATGTGGGAGAGGTATTGTAAGGTATAGTCTGATGACGCAAACGAGAGGATTCCAATTCATGAAAATGGGTATAAACGTCTTTTGTGAGAATTAGAAAAGCGCTCACTTAGTGAAAACAATATATTAGCAGCTCCTTAACTAACATATATTTATATAAAGTTAATTGCCACAACACGTGCCAATATCGACATGAACCAATTAAGTCAAGCCTTCAGGTATGGCAACAAAAGAGAGGAGCAAAACCACGTGATGTCAATAGGTCACTTGACAGTTAAGTTCTACGAGATAAATCGTATCCAAATAATTTTTCAGCAATAGTAAAACGAAGCTGAATGTCATTAACCAAAACTACTTGACAGCATCTTGCAAGTCGTTTTCACCGGGAATTACTTCGGTACACGGTCTGTACCGAAAACTGTTCATATACATAACCAAGTAACAATTTAATGGAAATCTGAACTCGTTAAACAATTTTCTCATTCATTGTAGCTGTTGTTTATTTTCGTCGTGATGACGCAGTAGATGCGGGAGAAGGAACTGCTGAAGACACAGAAGTGTCCTCGTAGTCAGATACATCCTAAAATAAATACGTAAATAACATTATTATTTCCTGAGAATAACTCCATTCCATAAATTACGTCATCAAAAATTGCAAATCGTTTACTTTATTAAAAAAAAATTCCTATTCGAATTCATCGATAAAAAATTACATAAATCGGAAAGGTTTTAGCATCAAACAAGAATACCTTGCATCAAACTATCATTTTTGCAGCTTCTACACTTGTTTAAAGAAATTAGTATTTTTCTCGTGAAAACGAGGCTAACTGCACGTACTTAAATTTAAGAAAGTGTTAACTGTACTTATAAATAGTTGTCCAAATGATTTCTGATTGGCCACACCAATATCAAATTTTAGGTACCGTATTTCCTCGAATGAGCTCCCGGGGCGCTCATTTAAAACTCGGGTTTCGAAGAGGGCGCTCAGTTAAAAAAACAAATTTTTAGGGGCGCTAATATAATTTGTGTGAAAAAAAAAGAAGTGCGATCTTATACCTTGTATCTACCTTATGTACCTTAATAACATAATACAAATATCTAATTGTCTAAAATGTCTAACTCTTCCTCGTTGTCGTCGTCCTCGTCCACGACCAAGAACTCAGGAAGCGTATCCTGGATATCTTCCTGCGTGATCGTCCTGTCCTGCGTGATCGTCATCTCAAAGGGTTTATATCTGTTTTTACCCATTCTCCTATGTCACCCAAAATATCAGGAATAGAAGGGGAGCTCATTTAAAAAAAAATGTTTTAGGGGGATCGCTCAATCGATGAGGGGGCGCGCATTCGAGGAAATACGGTATAAACATATTATTTATTGATTAGTTACGCCAATAAATAAATTCCTTATAATCTAAAGGTTTTATAGGTATTTTTGTTAATATTAAGCAATACGGTGAAGTACTACCCACCGCCAGTCTGATTTCCAGTTAAGAAGAATTTTCTTCAAATCTGATGGGTTGATTGAAAAAAATCGAGCAAAAAAAAGCATTTTAACTTTTTTTCGTGTCGAGAGGGCAAGAACTATGGAAAACAAGCTCACGCGAAAAACTCTGCTTAAAGGATGTTATGGAAAACAAGCTCACGCGAAAAACTCTGCTTAAAGGATGTTAGGCTAAAAGGAACATTACGATAGGTTTGCAAGAAAGTTACGGTAGCCGACCCCCATTTAAAATCATATTTTTTTGAAAGAAAATTATAGTCGTCTCTCTAGAAGGTAAATTCACCGCGGAATACGATTATCACTCAAAAACCATATAAAAATTGTCTCCTTGTCAAACAAACAATTTATTACCCCACGTGCAGATCTCTTGCCTTAGCAAAGCCCTTAGCAACCGTTTTAGAGGCGGTAATGGTAGTAATATGCCAGTTATTATTACACGTAATCAATAAACTAGAATACGGTGATTGGTTAGCTGCAAAAATTAATCAAAATAAGTTAGATTAATAATTAGCGTGCCACAAGTAAAGTGTAAACTTTTTTATAAACTATAACATCTTGATTAAACTTTTCAGTTTACTTTCTAAGTATAGACGCGCGGATCTTTGGTAAATTTGGCACTTTGTTACTGAACTAACCGTACTCACATTGCGCCCTCGAAAAGGGATGTGTGTGTGTGTGTGTGTGTGTGTGTGTGCCACGTGTGTCTCGGAATGGGACGAAATAAGACGTTAAGACGTCTAAAAATGGAGAAGCCTACGTACTAACAATGAACGGATATGGTGAGAAAAATATAAGAAAGAATGTTAGAGCATACGACTTTGAGGTGAAAAGCAAAATGAATTGGGATTAAAATGAATGGGTAAAACTGCATAAAAAGATAACTTTTATGTAAAATATTGCACAAGTTTCAGCTTTCCAAAGTTTAAACCTGTTTTTCTCAAAACTATGAATTTCTAATTGTTAAACAAGCATAACTCAGAAATAGTAAAACAATATGACATGAAACTTTGCATGTGTTCTGTTCCTCTTATGGTGGATGCTCTGAATTAAGCACCTGTAGAATAACGTCAGCGGAAATTGCATAATATTAATATAATAGGAAATATGGGACTTGGACCTAAAAATAGACGAAAAACTGCTACTTATCTTGGTAGAACCATAACATGTTGCATAATATTTTTTTTTAGTTCAGTGCATTCAATGCATCGATCTGAAGAAACACACCAAGTTTTACTTCTCTAGTCTACGATGTTACGCAGATATACTTGCCAAATTAATCCATTGTTTGGGGGTATTTGCCTAATTAATTATGCACATAATTAATTTTTTATAACTTTCTTGCTATTTTCACGTTTTCACTAATCGTATGTAACAATTGAACATATAAATATTTCCACAAAAGAGTATATGTCAAGAAAAAGTATATTTGAAGGTCGGTCCCTTTAATTAATTACGTAATTTGAAGGAAGTTAAATTAAATTAAAATTAATTAATTAAATTAAAAACGTACCGATCCATATTCAATCGATTCGTTAGTTTCGTCATCACTATCTTGAAGTTGAAGAACTCGACTTTTTTTCTTCTTTCCCTGTAAAACAAAAACGTTTCAAAGAAAACTAAGTCGTGGATTCACTAAATATTATCTCCTTAAATTGATCTTCTTAGGATTCGAAATTGTTATGGAGATAAGATTAATTAATGTGAACGTAGTTCAATTAAGGGGAGAAAATGATACAACAAGAACAAAGAACCAAGAAAAAGAAAAAGAAAATCATTAATTTTAATCGACAAAATTATTATTATTATTATTAACTTTGTTTTATAATTTGTACTAAAAATAGAAAAGTAGGATACAATTGGTATGGCTTCAAAAGCTTGTGTAAAAATAAGGTATTTAAGTAATAATCACATAAAACTATCAACAAAGAAATTAGTAGGAATTCTGTAAATGACTCCATGGAAAAATAAATATATTAAGAGGGAGTAAAATAATTATGTTAAAATTTGTAAATAAGTCTTTTTAGTTTTATATTAATTTTTTTTAGCTTTATCTATTGTGAATCTTTCTTATTTCTTGAAGAATTTTGGCGTCCATGCGTTTGTCCGTTTTCCCACTATTTCCCCTTTTAACTTTGTTTGACTTTTTCCAAAGCTGTGAGAATTTTAGACACATACATAACACGATGCACCACAAAAACGCATTCGTATATCACATACCACAAAGCTGTGCGAGTTTTACAAACACATACATAACACGATACACCACAAGAACACATTCGTATATCACACTTCTGGTATCACTTGTGGCCCACACAATGACGTAACATGATCTCCACCACAGGGTATTTGCATATTGAATATTGTTTTACTGGCGTGAATATCCTCTATATATGGATATCAATGGAAGAGGGCGCCCTCGATATTGTAACCACTGCTCCAGAGCACTATTTATTTTTCATTTATCTTACCTTGCCTCTTCCCGACTTTGATAAACTTGACAAACCTATAAAGAGAAGAAACAGTACTTAATAATAAACATCATAATTAAACAACGACTCAACATTTTCATGAAAGAGGTTCCAGAAATTTCCGTGGTTTTGACCCTGACTTCCCCTGAAATTCACATATCCGCCTCTCCAACTCCCCTGGATAACTAGCGACATTGATTATAATATAAGAACGCTTTGAATACCTGCTAACGATACAATGTCACCAAATCAAATAAATTAATTATTTAAAAATAATGTTTATAGTACAAAATATTACGATGAAAAAAATTTCCTGAGTATTCCTTGATAGAGCAAATATTCTTTAAAAATTCCTTAATTTATCACTTGTTTTAAAAAATTCACCACTTTTCCCACACTTTTCTGAACGCTGTAAATTATCAGATCCTCGTAGGCTATTTAAAAATAGCGTACCCACAATAGTACTTATGACAATGTTAACAATGAGGCCTCCGAAAACGAAGAATTGAAATTGTAACTCTCGGATGGATTGAAAAAAGTTGTCAGTTGCAATTTACTAGGGAACTAATCTTCAAGTCATAATTGAGGAATGATGACCAAAACATAGAATGTCCATTGATTTAACATTTTAAATACATAAATATGCCCCCTGGTTATATTAACCTTCTCACTGGAAACCTACATTTACATTTTATTTGCAATATTTAACCGCCTGGAAAAACGAAAACAGGGATGAAGTTACAAATTCTCATTCACATAATTCCACGAGGGACCAGGGGGTCTTATCAGTTTTTACCAAATTTATTTGATATTATATTTCCAATAATTAACCCCCTGGAAAAAGCATAATAGCAAAGAAATGAGCAATTAATTGATTCATTTCCGGGGAAATCATGCATTAAAAGTGCAGTATACAGGAGGAATACCTACACTTCGCAGTATTGATACCAGACATCAAATATTTGTACCACGGTATTTAAAGTTCTGTGTAGATGTGTAACCACAGGGTGCATTTCTTTCAGTAGACATTATAAACATTTGAGAACATAGTAAAGTTTACGGCTTGTGAAGGATTTTGAAGTATTTTTTTTTACCTGACCAATATGCGTAAAAATTCCTTGACTTTCTCAGGTTTTACCTGGTCAAAATGGGAAAAATTCCCTTATTTCTTTAGGTGATAACTTAACCTTAGGCCTTCTAGATTTACAAAAAAACTAAAGGAACAATTTTTCATTCTGTGATTTTATCTTTAATTAGTATATACCTATTGACGAGGGTTCCCTAAGGATATTTACATTTCAAAGACAATACATATTAAATCTGTTGACATTTCCAGGAAGAAATATTTATTTTATAGAAACCTTCTATTTCACTTACTACTTTCTTTATCTGAATCATCTTCAGGCTAAAAAATAAATACAAATAAATAAATAAATAAATACAAAATAACCTTATAATGCCTGGATACACCCCCTGCCTATTGCAAATTTCCTAATAGTAACCCTTATAATATTATGAAAGATCAGGGGGACTTATCAACTTTTACCAACTTTAATTTTCCTTTTATTTTAAATTAGTAACACCCCTGGAAAAAGCAAAACAGCAAAGAAATTAATATAGATTTGGATAATTTCCGGGGGCACGTTACTATAGGCTTAACGTATCTAAATAAATACTTCCAAAACAACAACAATAATAAAACACAGAACAGAAACGAATTATTACCTTGCAGGACAGAAACAGTGAAAGAAATATGCTGTACACAGTATACCACTTTTTTATGCCATGAAATCTACCTAAGGTTGTGGAGTTTCCAGGAACTTGATAAAGTAAGACCATACTATTTTCGTCGCGGTGGTGTAAAATAGAAATGAGTTTTAATATTTAATTACCTCCGGTATACCAAGATCTTCTCCAGCCTCCAATTTTCGTTTGAAATCTCTGAAAACAGCCTGAAAAAACATAAATTATTTTATATCTGACTTTGTCCCTCGATAGGTGCAATAACTTAACAAATAGCACTAAATAAAAAGACAACATATAATTTTTATAAATCTCTTCATTAAAACTTAAAAACAAAAGTGTTAACATCCTTTCAGTTAACAACTCTTAAAATCAGATAGTTAATCAAAATTAGCGTCCCCACTCCACAACCACCACCCCGCAGTTGATGTAAAAGCTGTAGTAAATTTGTTTACTACCTCGGAAAAAAATGCAAATGTATGATTTTAGTTGGAGGGTATTTCACATTTTTGATTATAGTAGTACAAAGTATAACAATTAAAATGCCTCCAGGATATAGAGTTCTCATTGAAAACCTTCATAATTTCATGAAGAGTCAGGGGTCTTATCTCTTGTACATAAACATAAACTCTCTTATCATATAGCAACATAGTCGTAGTCCAATTTATTTACTGAGGCAAAAAAAAAACTATTTGGAAAAACTACCGATACAAATTAATTGGTTAACGAATGACGACTAAAAACGAAAAACTCGTACGAATACTTCCCAGAAAAACACGTGTATTATAATAATTTAACTATCTAAAAATAGCTGCCAGAGTATATTTGTGTAGGACAGTTTACGTGAGTGTATTTTGCAAAACAGGTAAGCGCCTCAGTTAAATAATACAAATAGTTTTTACAATGTTCTCTTGAATTTACGGGTTGGTAATAAAAATTTGTTTCATGCTTCAGGAGGTTAACTTTGGGATTGCAGTATATATAAAGTATTTTTGTGTGTGAAAAGAACAAAAAGTAACCGATAGATGTATAAACTAATAAATCAACTAATAAACATATGGAAACTTTACCTGAAGTACCAAGGAATCTTGGTATATCTAAAAGAATGTAGAAAAATGGTAAGTTAACCTATTATTATACTATACTATATTATACTGGAACTTGTTTTCTATTTTCTGTTCAATTTTATTAAAAACAAATTTCAAGTTCGAGTTCATGGCTTGATCTTAAACATAAAATTAAACTTGATCTACATTGAAATTCCAGGGTTTTTAATACACACATTTTACGATCTGTTCCCAAGAGAATGAGACTATGGATGTATTATCAAAAATTAAGAAACATTTAACAGAGAAGGCTTATTGCTGCAATGTTAGGAAACGTTATTGCTGCGATATCAAGAAACGTTTGATTGAGACGTCTTATTGTTGTGATGTTAAGAAATGTTTGATTGAGAAGTCTCATTGCTGCGATGTTAAGAAACGTTACTGTAGTGATGTTAAGAAACGTTTGATTGAGACGTCTTATTGCTGCGATGTTAAGAAGTTGGATCTTATTGCTGCGACGTTAAGAAACGATGGATTTGGTTTGTTTAATAGGTTTTTTTTTTTCAACATAGGAACAACATGAAATTTTGTTTACTTATGACGAGGTAAAGTAAAAAAAAGAAAGAAAAATAGAACGAAAATATATTTAACTTTACGTACTAAAGACTGTTCAATGTTATACTGTTGTGCATTTGAGCACATCACCATGAAGTCAGATTCCAGGTTTGACAAATCACGATAACGATGTTGATTGGTTCGATCCTAGGAACATAATAACACACCAAAAATATTCCGATAGTATTCAGACAAAATCAGGAGAATAGGAAAAAATTATTTTCAAAAATACATTAAAAAATCATTAGATTGTCCTTTTACGCATAATAATATACCTCCTGATGAAATAAAATTTCTTATTGGAATCCTTTATATTACACAAAGAAACAGGGGGTTTATCAGCTTCTTTCTGGAGACACTATGCATTAAGGTTAACACTTTAATGCATAAGCATACCTCCTGGTTATATTAAACTTTACGTTGGAAACCTTTATAATATTATGAGGAACCAGGGGGTCTTATCAGCTTTTACTAAATTTATTTAACAATACGTTTCCAATACTTTACCCCCTGGAAAAAGAAAAATAGTAAAGAAATGACCGATGGTTTGATTTCTTTCCGGGACAATATGCATCTAAGGTTTAAAAGAGATTATGAAAATATAAAAGTGACATGTAAACTAACCTTTATCTTTCTCATGTTATAAAAGTGACATGTAAACTAACCTTCCTCATGTTATAAAAGTGACACATAAACTAACCTTTATCTTCCTCATGTCTATTGGCTGTTTAATCACTTGGTAATAGTCCGGTAGTTCTCTTCGTGTCGGAAGTAGTACAAATGGATCAATCAAACAACGACCGTCACTAAAACATTTGATAATTTAAGATATGAATTACATATCCTTCTTTGTAGAATTGTCGATTGTGTGTATGTCCAAATGTTTTATTCTCTATATTTTTATTTCTTTAATAGCGTTAATTAATGTTATAATTTGTAATTTCTTATTTATGAATAGAAAAAACAAGAGAAAAAAGAAAAAGAAAAAACAAGAGAAGTTAATGAAATTATTTAGCGCTATATTTATGATGTCAAACAGGTTGTGCTCGTTAACGTAACTGAATTGGTTTTATGGACCGGTAGTATAAGTCATGAACAAGAAAGGGGAACACTCGCACATTTGAAAGTATCAATCCTTCTCCCTTTTGACATCTATTTTTGACTGCGAGGCGAAGCCTGGACAGTCTTTGGTCTGTGTAGATTGTTGATGTTCATCATTCCGTACAAGTTCCTAAACTCCTGCATAACCAACCAATCTGGCGAGAAAAAAAGTTGAAAAGAAAGGAGATGGTCAACTCACCCCAGACTCCTACGAAACTTACCTGTTTCTGTATTGTGAAACAGCATGGATCAATCTCTTCATTTTTTTCGTTAGTTCTGGAGGGTTGGGATCAAACTTGGGCACTGAAAGCAAATAAGAAAGTCATATCTAGCATTCTTGTTTAGAAACACCACAAACCATACAATGTAAAGCTCCTCTCAGGGGAATTATTCATCAAGTGAGCGTGTTTAATTTGGTTGGCAGGCTCATTTACAGGAAAACTAGGTTAGTTGAATATATAGAATGACCAGTGGATAGAAATATCGTTTATACAACATGAATTTTGGACAATCACCTTCATAATAAAAAGAAACAACAACAACAACAACCAAACAATGAATGTAAAGACTTACTCGTTGTGCCCATTGGTCTTCCTCTTTTCCCCTTTTTCTAAAATTACAAGAGAATAACAAATTCTTCATAACCCATATATACAGTCTCTTTATGCTGTAAATCCTATTTAACCCTATCTAGGGTGGGTTATTTGTGAGGTTTGTGGGCTGGGAGGCATTGTTACTCCTTTCCATAACTCGACTTGCGTTGATTAATAAATGGAAATTTTTCTGTTGGTAGTATTCAATAAATTCTATCAAACAGTGGTAATATTTGTACAATATGGCGATTCAAGTTTGCTGATGTCAGCATTTTTGATGAAATTAGCCAAAATTAAGTACAGACAAGACTTTTGATAGGGGTGGAATTTCTTGACACTCTTTCTAGTAGCATAAAGTATGTAGTTCAACAAACAATTGTTTTTGGAAAATATTTTTGTTGCATTCACTCGCTCATCTCATGGTTCACTCGCTCATCTCATGGTTAAGTTATATTTTTGTTGCATTCACTCGCTCATCTCATGGTTAAGTTATATTTCGTTTAGAATGTTTCAAATAGGTATATATAAAATGTCAACACTTAAGATAGGGTTAATGGAAACGCGTGAACTTCCAAAATGACTTCTGGAGTATTTACAAGCTTCACTTTAAAGCCTTCCACCTATTTAAAGGCTTCCATTAGACCCTTGTCCTAATACTATATATCATTTCATCATAAAAGTAAACAACTATACCTTAGCAACCTTCCCATTAGGACCTATTTCATCATCATCTTCATCGTCATCTCTTTTCTTGCGTTTTCGTTTCTTTTTCTCTTGTTTGAAGTCTTCCTCTACGTCATCTAAACTTCCGTCTTCTATTGCCTATCATGTCAAAAAAGAAACAAAAGCTGAAAATAATTGTCAGCTATCATTGTGGGGGAGAGTCTTGTAAGTTACATGTATATTGTATACATAATCTTCTTTGTAAATACTAAAACATATATAAAACTTATATAGAACATTCTGCAAAATATCATTTTCTTTGTAAGTTGCGAAATGGACATTAAAATGCTTCTATATGATTCTGTACTAAATAACACAAATTTATTTGTTTTTAATGTAACGCTGATGTAGGGTGCTTTAACAAACAATGCATAAAAAGGGACTAACATTAAGATGACTACAACAAATTTTCTGTTATCTCCAATCTCAATCTTTAATGAGCTGCTAATGAGTCAGACCAGTTTGAGCTTTCTACTGTACATTGCTTATTCCCTGCAAAATATTTTTTTCTATGTATGCACAGTAGGTTGTACAAAGCAGATAATAATTGTTTGTAATATAATTAATTAGAAATTATTATTGACTGAAAATTTATGAACAAACTTATAACAACTGAAATTTGTTTCATCCTAAGTTTTAAAAGTTTAAAGACAAAGTCTAGTGTGTATCTATATATGGTTCATATTATTTCTGTGCATCTATATATGGTTAGTGTGTATCTTATCTATATATGGTTCATAATATTTCTGTGCATCTATATATGGTTAGTGTGTATCTATATATGGTTCATATTATTTCTGTGCATCTATATATGGTTA
>JANTOQ010304247.1:0-12821 GCA_027564595.1 Bythotiara depressa | reverse complement strand
TAAGTTTATAATAGTCAAAATTTGCAACCATGGTGGCCGACATTTAATTAGGAATTTATTTGGCCCCCCTCAGTTTGAAAATCAAGGCGCGAACCCTGTGTTACAAATCAAACTGTCAACAAAAATGCAAGCCCCAATACTTTCTAAGTAAAGTAATTATGTGGTAAGGATATATATATATATATTTATGATTTGGCTTTTTACATTTTTTTTCAATATTAATTTTTGTGAAAGTACAATTGAGGTGACACATTTTGATTATTTTATATTAGATACCAATGAATGTGTTACAAATACCCATAAATGTCAATACAAATGCCGAAATGCAAATGGATCTTTCACTTGTATCTGCCCAAAGGGACACCTACTCAATCTGGATGAAAAGTCATGTTCAGGTTTGTGGAAATTAAATTTATATTATTTTAGTAGTGTGAATTTACAGCTTTGTTGTTTTAGTTTTTAACTTGATATCTTACTATTAAACATTTGTTAAGTAAAGGCCTGGGGGACAACTATTCTTTTAGTTATAATCAAATTGTAGTTTGATATGATGCTACTATAAACTTTTCCCACACATGTCTGTTATATTAATATTGTTACCAAGTAAGCTGCATTAGTTCTTTTTTACCAACTGTTTAGATATCAATGAATGTGATGGTCATAATAAATGCGCTCAAATTTGTACAAATACGATTGGATCTTACCAATGTTTATGTCGAGATGGCTTCGAGCTCAGTAGTGACAGTAAAAATTGTCAAGGTTGGATTATTGTATACATTTTTACAGTTTAAATTATTAACAGCCAGACATAATTTTTAAGATATCATGTGTGGCTTATATGTTTGTTTTTGCTTTATAGTTTATAGTTGATAACCTAAAAGGTGCTAAATTGGCCAAAATTTAAAATTCCAGATTTCCATAAGTGATACAAACATTTCCACAGATGTAAAGAGACAAAAATTAAGCTATTTCTGTTTATCATTGATTTTAGATTTTAGATGCTTAGATATTTGGTAATTTGTGGGGAAAAATACTAATTGTATTCCTACTAGGTTTCTGCAAACATCTATTCCTGTTTTTATTTTCTGGACACAGGAAAAGTGGCAAAATGTAAATGTGGCCTAAAACTGCATAATTACGAGAAAGTTTGTCTAGTTATAACCTACCAGGGAAAGATTACAAGTAGGGATAGACCAGATTATCAACAAATTGATTTTGTTAATCAGTGGGTTTTTAACTAGTAACATTTAGTTATGTAATAGGTTATCAATAAGTGATATCTAATTAAAATCAACTGGTGAAAAGTACAATCTTGGACATAATATCTGTGGACAAGTCAACAAAAATTCAAACTTGTAGAAGTGCTGCAAATGTGTCCATTGAAATAAAGAGAGAAAGAGTTAAACCTTTTCAGTTTACCAATGACTTCGGATCTTAGGTACCTTGGCACTGAAGTGACGATGGCTCTTCAGCACAGTTGGACAATTATCTTCCCAATTGGTCCTCTTTAAGTCTTTGTGAATGAGTGAAATAAGGACAATTTTGTTTAGTTTTTCAAGAAAATACAAGCCTTCTTGTTTTAGGTACTCTACTGTTATTATTTATCTCTAGATAAAGACGAATGCTCACTAAATACTAATAGTTGTGATCATCAATGTGTAAACACATTTGGTACCTATTCGTGTGTGTGCAACTTTGGTTATAGACTGGACACAGATGGACGAAAATGCGTAGGTATGTTCCTCTGTGCCTGTGTGCCTGTCTGCATATATACTGCATTGTTATAAGTTTGCCTGTGTAACATAAGGTCTAAGCTTATAATGTATTTTATGGCAATAAGAATCTCTTGTGTGTATTTGCAGAAATATTTTTAAGTACTATATAATCAAGTAATATTAAAATAGAAGTAGATTTTATATAGGAAATCTGATTGAAATTCTCACACGTGAGGAGAATATAATCAACGTTTTTAAAATATGAATCGTATCAAATATTTTTCAATCTAAAAACAACAAACAAATTACTTCTGCATTCTTAATATTTCAATCTAAAAACAACAGACACTTTTCTTCTTCGTATTTTTAATATTTCAATCTAAAAACAGCAGACTTTTTTTTCTGCATATTTTTAATATTTCAATCTAAAAACAACAGACACTTTTCTTCTTCGTATTTTTAATATTTCAATCTCAAAACAACCGACTGTTTTTTCTGCATATTTTTAATATTTCAATCTAAAAACAACAGACACTTTTCTTCTAAGTATTCTTGATATTTCAATCTAAAAACAACAGACACTTTTCTTCTAAGTATTCTTGATATTTCAATCTAAAAACAACATTTCTTCTCAGATCTTCTCAACTTTAAAAAAATGCAAAAACAATTGAATCTGAAGATTTGAGTGCTGATGACTTGAATCACTTATATAATTGCAGCACAACAGCGGACTCTTAACCCTAAAATTAATTAAATCATTATTCATTTCTTTGAGGTTTTACTTTTCTCTGTGTGTTAATTATTGGAAATATAAAGTAAAATTAATTTAGTAAAAGCTGATAAAACCTCCTGATTCCGCACATAATTATAAAGGTTTTCTTTAAGAAGTTTATTTTATTCAGGGGGGTTATTCATGCATTAAATTGTTAATAAGTACAGCTAGTCTAACATGATGCAAACTGAAGTTACTGGTCAAATAAATTCTGGTGGGGAATAAATAAAATATTTTTTGTTGCTTTTATAGATAGTAATAGTGTAATGGAAATGGGAAGTATTATAAAGTATACCAGTGTAATGTGTCTATTAGGGTAAATAGCATGGTGGAAGAGTCATTTTAATTTATTCTTTATTTCCATAGATGTTGATGAGTGCAGTATTGGTAATGGAAAGTGTCAGCATTCTTGTGTAAATACAGTACCTGGTTATAGGTGTGCTTGTGGAAGTGGTTATCAACTTGATTATACAAGAAGAAATTGTACAGGTAATTAATTATGATCAATATAATTCCTCAAATGTTAAAGCCTTCCAAAAATACAGCAAATGATCTTTTTTCTAAAAATAAGATGACGCTTTTTAATTCCAGTGAATAAAATAACTGAGAATAATGACATAATCCTCAAAAGCTTGCTTTGGTCTTGGTGTTGATGGTTGCCTGTGCAAAGCTTGTTTTCTTTCAAAACATTCTTATAATGAAATCTATATCATCTCCTGCAAACAAATAAGCATTTTTTTCTTTTGTGTGTTTTTAGATAAATTTTTTATTGATATGATGTGATTTTTTTGTTCTTCGTTATAAGGTTATAATTTATAGTTTATCATTTGATGAAGATAACATCCATCATACACTTTGTAAAAGTCATACTTTTTTTTAGTAATTTTGCATAATATATATATATCATTTGATAATTTATATTCCATTGACGTCCACTAAAAATATAATGAAAATATAAGACATCTGGCTGGTCGCTTGTTCAAATTTAAATTGTTTGCTTCTTATTTTATTTTTTGCCACATTAAGTCAAATGAGTTAACAGATTGTAATGAACACATAAAACAGCACAAATAAACAAACTTTCTGGTGTAAAACAAACTTACTGGTACAAACTGGTACAAACACGATCAATTATAATAGTTCTGTACATATTTATATAGTAATAAGGAAATTAAATATCTCCTCTTAGATGCCACTGAACTATTGAGAGATAAATCCTGTTTATAATGGAAACCAAGAAAACATTCACGAAAAGGTCAAAGCTCGCTACAATGATATGACTAACACATACACTGAAGAGTTCAAAAACACACCATACATGGTATTGGATCAATGGGGGTGTAATTCTGTGATATACTTTTCACGAATTAAGTAAAATTCATACTCTTGCCACATTAGACCGTAAATAAACCCTAGTCAAGTATCATGAGATAATTACCAAAATTAAGTACTATCTCAGGATTATGTCTAGTAATAAAAAAAAACTCTCCCTCCTTCCCATCATCCATAACAATACATGAACACACCTTTTGGTTATATTAAAAAGTAATGTTAATGATTTTAAAAGTTTGAACAATGGCTTACAAGTTTTTGATAAATTTTTAATATCAATTGTAATTTATAAACATTGTAAAAATTATCAAATGTTTTCATCTGTCTTTTAACTCCTATGATTTTGTTCTTCATTGGTAACTTTACGGCTGTGCTAGGAGTCCCTACTACACCTTCATAAAAACTTATAGCTTCCAAATAGAAAATATAATTTTAAACTGTAAATTGCATATGTTTAGAATGATACTCGACACATTAACCAATACACAAATATGTCCCAAACATGCATATACATTTGTATCTTTTATACACAGTCTCACTAACTTCCATGCCCATAATTAAAATAATCATAATAATGTTTATCATTAGAAATATAAAGAAGCAAGACCAGCGATCCAATTTTTAGCGACACAAAACAATAAAAAACAAAATAAAATGATAATTTCGACACTTCCAAAAATGACTCATCTATCCCTGTAATTATGACCCACAACATTGAAAACGTCAGAATGACGTTTGTGCAGTTAAAATCTATTTGTTAGTCTTCCCTTAACAAAAGTAATCAATGACTCTTTGAATGTGGCACTGAATCATTATGCTGTATTATGAAAGAAAGCAGATAGAGTTGCTAACCAATGAGTCCCTAAGCTGAAAATGTTTTAGCAGGCTTTTTTTTTAGCAACACAACTCAATTTCCTTAAGTTGAACCCAGAAGACCAATATATTAATGGTCTAGAATAAAATAAAATATTTGAATGTTCTATTTTTCTGAAGCTTGGTTTCTGTACTTGTGTTAAGGTTTATTTAGAAAGTTACAAATCTTTACCAAAGGTTCCAAATAGTAATGTTAACATAATGTTTCTGGCCACTCTTGAGAGATATTGTTGATCCAAGTTTTGTATTATAAGTTGTATTTTTTAACCTGTACAACATTTGTTTATACAGGGTTTTTTAGAAGAAAATGGTCAATAATAAGTATTATTAGGCACACAAAAAAAGTTTATTACTACATTCAATGTTTTGTGACATTTGGATTGTTCATGTTTGTTTGGTTTTCGTATATAACAGAATGGTCTTATAAACTTAAATTTGCCCAATTTCTTAACAAACTGAGTGAGTCAATGAAGTTTCAATTTTTTATGATCAATGCTCTTAGAAATCAGCAATTTTTTAATAACGCTCCAGAAAGAGAACATTTTGTCTGAATTATATTTTTGAAACTGGAATAAGGTGTATTTGAAATTCCATTTCAGTTACACCTGCCTCATCTGAGCGTATGTTCTTAATTGGTTTTATCAGAGATAAATACACCTCCCTCATCTAAGTGTATGTTCTTAATTGGTTTTATCAGAGATAACTTATAAATTTTAATTTTTTTATCTTGAATTGTAGATGTGGATGAATGCACAACAAATTCAAATCGTTGCCTTCAAAAATGTGTCAACTCACGTGGTTCATATTATTGCGAGTGTCTGAGGGGATACAAATTATCTACTGATGCACATTCCTGTACAGGTATCAATAATATTAAATTACTAAAGACTGACTATACAATTGAATTGAAATGTGATATATAATTTTGGCAGAAGTGCACAAGACTAAAGCATGGCAGGTCTTATAACTGACTACTAAAGATTTCCTCAATTGCAGGTGTAAATTAAATATAGTAAAACAATAGTTTTTATCTCAACGTGGAACATTTTTATTAGAAGTACACATTTTCCATTATAATTTCGTATGATTTCAATATCTGTCCTTATACTTTCATTGCTTCTATTAGAATTTAGTATTGGTTACTATAATGGCTACAATGTTCTAATAAAATTTATGTATTTATTTATTTGAGATGAAATTGACTAGAAAGATGTACCACAACATATTTTAGTGTGTTTGCTCTAGATAAATGCAAGCTATTAGGTGAAGCCAAATCAAAAGTGTGGCATGCGAGTGAAATTGTGAAAAAGTCAATTAATCCCTTGGTCAGAAAAAATATATATGTAACATTAAAGATTTTTTTTGAACTTTTTTTTACCTTCACTAATGCTCAGAAAAAAACAGTCATTAAGATATAAAACAAAGGAAAATATTATTTGTGTAGTCATCATGCTTTGATAGTCAAAGCAAACAAAGCATACATTTATTTAATTAATGGACATTATCACAAATTGTATTATATAATAAGTTTTCTATAATATGTTTTATATAAAAAGAGTTTATGATTATTCTTATTGTATTCTAAAATAACAAATGAATCGTACCCTCATAGCACATTTGTTATATGTCATCACCTTAGATAATAGATATCATAAGATTGCTATAAGTTCTAATATCCTTCTATTTTTAACAAAAGCCTGTATCATAAGTCAAAGTAACATAAGTCAAAGTAACATAAGCCAAAGTAACCCTAAACAATCAGATAAACAATCAGATATAATATTTATATTTTTGTTTTAAAAGGTTATAACTTTTAATTTTTTTAATTGTATAAAATACTATTAATTAAGCTGATTAAACAGTGTATAACTGTGAAAATATTGCTTAATTATTTCATTCAATGTGAGGAAAAGCATAGCGTAAACCATTTTTAAGTGGTGGAATGGAGTTTCCCAAAAATTGGTTGAATTGGCTGAATATCCTGACATTTTGAAAAATTCTTCCCTATGTTGTAATTAAAGTATTTTTTGTAGCCATCATTATTGTGATGTCATACAGTAAATTTTAGTTTTTATATTTCTTCTGAAATTATGAAAAATAAGATTTAAAATACTTATTTTTGCTCCAGTAAATAAGTATTTTTAAATCTTATTTTTCACACCTGTGCACTGCAATTTCCCTATGAAAGGTACACTTTCTGTGCTTTGTAGCCCAAGAAAGGGGTGATATGTTGTCAAGAATGGGGTGATATTTTGTCAAGAACGGGGTGATATTTTGTCAAGAATGGGGTGATATTTTATCGAGAAAGGGGTGATATTTTGTCAAATGGGAGGATAATACCCCTTTAAACACTATGCAAAGAAACTCTATAGAACCAACAAATATATGGGCTTGGGATACCCTGGTTCTGCTGTATCAAGGTGAGTTGTCTGTTTATGAAACTAGTACTAAAAGTTGTAAATCTAAAGGGTTCACAACTAAGTTTGTAATACTTTCAGATGGTACAGTTTCTTGGACTAACCTCTTTGCTAATTCTTCTTAATCTGTTTTGTTTTTGTTTTCCCTCAATACCTTCAGTTTGAGGGAATAGAAGTGAATAACAACAACAACCCAAAAATTCCCTGTTTTTTTTTATATCGGGAGTATTGAAAACTGAAACCAACTGTTGGTTAGATATAATATTATTTCAAATTTAATAAAACATTTATATATTTAATAATACATTTTATATATTTAATTTCTTAGACATTGATGAGTGCAAACCCGATTATGCACAACGGGGAATAATTTCAATCTTGTCTGGTTGCACACAACTTTGTCGTAATCTTCATGGTTCCTTTCAATGTGAATGCAGACCTGGCTTCTCTCTTCAGCCAGACAAGAAGACGTGCCATGGTAATGTACTGTTTTTATGTTTTACATTCCATTGTTATCTTATCCACTGTATGTTTATGCTGTAAGATATCGGTATTCAATTAATCATCTAATTCAGGACAGCATTTATTAAATTTGTGTGTATGAAATGTTTATTCAAGGGAGGGACAGCTTTATTCAAAGCATCACAGTATTTTCAAGGATTCAAAACATTCAGTAAAAACATTAAATGTTCTAAAAAAATTTCTATAAAATGGTTGCTTTATTGTACCTTCGATAATCGAGGACTGTCCTATATTTTCCAGATTTGGAAGGGACAAAAATGATACAAACTACAATATATTTTGTGTCTCCAGGAGAGTAAAATAATTTCCCAGAAACCTAGAATATGTCTCAATGTATGTAATCACTCAGCTGATGTTTGTGTTGTGAACTACTGACCAAACTGACTAATTATGTATGGAGCAATTGTAATCAGACTTAAAGATGTTTAGAGTTTTAATTATAGAAAAATGAAAGAAATCAGATTCTATTTAAAAGATTCTATTCCAATCTTTTTTAAATCATGTTGTTGTTTTGTTGTAATGTGTAAGATATGAATGCTGATGATGAAACACAGAATCACAAATTTTCTTTGAAGCCAACAGTAACAGAAATCTCTTAGAACACAGCAGTATTTATATTATATAACATATAGCAAATGCATTTTTTAAACATGTTGTTTACAAGGTTTCATAAGGTTACAGTTTGAAGTGTCTGACTGAATGCTTTATGAATTATACATTCACCATAATAACAGTGACCAATATTTTGAATTTATTTATTGAATTTTTACTCAGGATAGCTTCTTCAGCACATAAAATACTTTTATCAATGAGGGTCCTGCGATCGAAGCCTTGGTTGTAATTAAAGCTCCCATTTGAGCTACAGAAGTTTCTAATCGGCACAGTGCGTAATATTGGTGAATCAAATTGCAATATTGAAATCAGTTGTTCTGAACATAAGGCTGCAGTTACTCAATATCTTGTTCATCGTTCAACGTGCGCATGGCAACATCTGAAGCTAATAATCATGCATTCAAACTAATTATTTGCGTATGATTTTTTATTTCGTGGTTTTGTCAAAATAGTTCATTATTCAAAAAAAAATCTGACTTGTTTTCACTGGTTGCAGGTACTTTTATACTTGGTGTTTATAGATTATGATAGAAAAACATTTTCTATAGACTATGGATAGATTGATTAAGGTTTTACATACCTGTCAGGTTATTTTAAATTTCTCAGAAAAGAGAAGAAAGTAGAAATGACCAAATGACCAAATGATGAAAATTCAACCCTTTAACTCCAACATCTTTATTAAGCTAGGAAAATCGCAGTAACAGCCATATAATCTAACTCGTGACAACTTTTCTAAACTAGATGATTTTTGTATTGACGTTAAAACTTTTTTAAATACTTATTACAATGAAGTTTATTAGTAATTAATACAAAACAGTCTGGGAACGAAGTTGTTAAAATCGTTAACTTCTGGTTATTAACATCTGTTTTTCTTCTTCTTAGCCAGGCAAGGTCAAGGTCAAAGTTTTGTCTATTCTCAGAAAACCTTAACTAACTAACATGATACATGATAGGCAAGATATTTTATTTGCAAAGATAAAAAAATGGATAAAGATTAAACCCCCTGACCAGCAAATTTTTGATTTAGAATGCCATTAGAGAGGAACTAGCATTTATTACACAAAATAAAATCTTAATAGTCGAATTCGATTAACCCTTTAATGCATAGTCTCCCCGGAAAGGAATTGGTCATTTCTTTGCTATTTTGCTTTTTCCAGGGGGTTAATTATTATAAATATAATGCAAAATAAATATGTTAAAAGCTGATAAGACTCCCTGGTTCCTCATCAAATTACAAAGGTTTAAAATGGGCAATAGTTTTAGCTACATAGCAACCACTTATTCTCAGTTGTTTTCTGTGTATGAAAAATTTACACTTCCAATGCCTAGACCGTTGACGGCCTCACTAATTTTTACATAACAGGAACAAAGATTTCCTATGTTAAAACATGGTTTTACAGCAATTTTATGGGCTACGAACAAAGATTTCTTACGTTAATAATTTTACGTGATAGGAACGAAGAATTCTTATGTTAAAATAGGCTTTTGCAGCTATTTTACATGCTACGAAGGAAGATTTCTTACATTAAAACAGGCTTTTATAGTGACTTTACGTGCTACGAAGGAAGATTTCTTATGTTAATAAACAGTTTTGCCGTTATTTTACGTGATAGGAATGAAGATTTCTTACTTTAAAACAGGCTTTTATAGCGACTTTACATGTTACAAGGAAGATTTCTTACATTAATAAACTGTTTTGCCGTGATTTTACGTGATAGGAACGAAGATTTCTTACGTTAAAACAGGCTTTTATAGCGACTTTACATGCTACAAGGAAGATTTCTTATGTTAATAAACTGTTTTGCCGTGATTTTACGTGATAGGACGAAGATTTCTTATGTAAAACAGGCTTTATAGCGATTTTACGTGCTAAGAAGGAAGATTTCTTACTTTTATCAACTGTTTTGCTGTGATTTTACGTGATAGGAACAAATATTTATTACGTTAAAACAGGCTTTTACAGCGATTTTACATGCTATGAACGAAAATACCTTACCTTAAACATGCTAGTGATCTCTTCTAAGCATATTGCTTTTTATTGTTTCCTACTTTATAAATTTGTGGAAGTGTACACTACTGCCAATGAACGTTTCTCACAAATTACGTATCTGTTATCAAGTACATCTGAGATTAGTTTCTAATTGGAAAATAAACATTTGAAATATTAACCCCTTCAAACATCTATCTTCCTTCTTACAAGGCTAATAGCAGAGGAGATATCATTTTAAAATCATTTTATAAGCTAATATGTGAAGAGATATTGCATGTCTCCACCATAAATATCACCCAAAATGGAGATTGCTACAAAGAGGCTATTATTCATATGCCATGGATTTGCTGTTGCATTCCTGCATATGGAAACCAGGTGTAAAGCTTCAAATGATACTGTTTTCCTGTAGCTAAAAGAGAAACAAAAAATAATTAATAATTACCGCATTACGCATCTATTGAACACTAGAAAAAATAACGATGAACAAGATATTAAGTAACTGTGGCCTAATGAAAAATAGCAATCATTCAAACACATTGTTAAAGTTGATCTTCCTTCATCTGGTCATTTATAACACCAGCCTCATTATATAATAAAACACAATGAAACCTTTAAGCTTACCTTTTGTATGTTCTTAAGACCACGCTAAATGAACAGTTAGAATCTTTTGATCTCACTCATGCAAGAAGAACTTTTTGTGTGAGTTATAATTTACACCATATTATTTTAGCTCTGTTTTTATGTAAAAATACAAGTGTAGTATTTCAAGTTTTATTTCTTTTATATACAACAATGATTTGATGTATAATGATGATTTTATGTATAACAATGATTTTATGTATAATGATGATTGGTTAAATTGTGAAATTATTATTGTTTTGCCAGAACTGATCTGGTATTTGGGGAAAAAGACAAAACAAAGCAAATGAATGAACAATCGTTTATTAGTTGTTATTATTTAGTTTAATTTAAATTTTATTCTCATATTAAATTTTTTTTTCTAGATATCAATGAATGTGAATTAGGTTTTGCCAATTGTCCACATCTTTGTGTAAATTCTGTTGGATCTTTTAAATGCGAGTGTACATCAGGATATCACCTGGATGCTGACAAGAAGAGTTGTATAGGTAATTGTGATAGGATTTGTTTTTAACAGATAATGAGTATGATTTAAAATTTAAATTTCTTACCCCCTGGTTTTTGTAAACTTTTTGTTAAAATCTGCTATACTTTTGTGAAGAACCAGAGCCTTATCATTAGTGACTACTGTAGGAAAGGAAAAGGATCTTTGGCCTTTATTAAAGGTGTTTTTTAAGTATTGCTTTGTTTGAAAAATATTTGAGGAAAAGCCACAAGCCCCTTTACCAGCAATACAATAAAATACATCAAGATTCAAATTAAGTTTCAAAACCATTTTTGAACTTAGTTTATTGGTCAATGATTTATGCTCTATTTGCTCCATTTGCTCTGAGTACTCTGAACTAATCTTTTTTTCCAAAAAATGGGAAAAACTGCCTTCGAGTGCTCTCATTGCTCCGTCTTTTTTACATGTAGTTTACAGGTATAACTTTTAGAGTATCACATAAATTAAGAGCAATGTTGATGTTTGTTTTAAAAATTGCTAGAATTGTGTCGAACATCATACTACTTGCTAGAATCTGTTCTGGAATTTTCAAAAACTATTATTGTGTTTTGCACATGCAATGTTGTCATATGTATATAATTTATTCAAAAGAGCATCACAAAACAAGAGCAAAGACCTCTGGATACCAAAAAGGTTTTCACCATAATTGCCAAGTGGATCAACTTCTCAGTAGCCTCAATGCTCCGTTTGTTCTGCTCTTGAAGAGCAGAGCTAACAGAATCAATTTTTTATGCTCTCAACACTCTCAAAAGTACCAAAAAACCCATAGTTCTCAGAGCAAACAGAGCACACAGAGCATAAAAATTGACAAAAAACGGACACTTAGTCACCACTTTTGAAGAAACTTATGCTTCATTTAGACAGTTTGGCATTTAAATTTATTTGCAATGCATATACATTTTTTTTGGAACTTATTCATCTATGGCTTTAGCCAGTAGATGTTTGCAACGCTATCCGTTGAAAATGTCCATGCTTTCCGCGTTTTCTGCAATTTTCCGTACTTGTTAGCATGGTAACTTTCGCAAAGGCTTTCAGCCTTCCCTGGGTCGTTAAATTTAGCGCCAGAGTTAATAAAGCGTCGGATGAATGGACATTTTGTTGTTTTGTTTCTACCAAGTTGGCCAATTAGCCTTCCCAATTTATGTACTATCGTTGGACCTGTCTGTTCATTCTGTTATAAATGCGAAATCGGAAAGAAACATGTCAGAATAGTGTATGGTACCTGATTTTTGTCTGTTCATTCTTTTATAAATGCAAAGTCGGAAAGAAACACGTCAGAATAGTGTATGGTAATGTAACAGTCAAATGAAAAGAGGCGTTTGGTGAACACTGTCTCATTTCGTGGCTAGCTAGCTATCTTTCCCTGCTTTCATAGTCTATGCTGATTTATATCATAGTCATTTTCTTCTTATGACTATGTTTAAATGTACTGAGACCCACTGTA
>JANTOQ010304246.1:0-22436 GCA_027564595.1 Bythotiara depressa | reverse complement strand
ATAATAATCACAAAATATTTTGTGAATTGTCGAAACCTTTGTAGATGATTAATGAGAGTTGGTAACGAAGTTGCTATTCAATAATATGCAAATAAAAGACAAACTAACCTTACTGGTACCATTTCCTGTTTCAATTTTGTTTGTTTCATATAAACAGTAATGCAAATATGAAAGGAAATTTGATATTTCCCATAGCAACAAAATATTATCGTCATCTGTTTTCAGTGTACCTCTGACTGAAACTAGTGGTATATTACCAAACTTTTCATGACCAAGGACACGGGTAGGTATGAAGGAAAGTCAGTCAGATCCCCTAGGGTGATTTTTTCATTGAACTTTGAGTGGCTCTGCCCGTTCCTACTGCAGGCAATGTCTGGCAGAGTTACAGAACAATGGGTAGAGAAAATTTTGTTTTCTAAGGGTGCCAATGTTCAATGAAACAATCATCTGCATATGAGATAAAATCAGGAGGGGGTGTTTGTAGATTAAAAACCTAGAAACATTAAAGATACAAATCTCACTTGCAAAAAGCCGATGTAAAACCGGTGGTTGGAGATTAATAATCTCTAAGGATTGAAGTTACTACTCACACTCATAAAAATAATTTTATTTCCATGACTGTTACTAAAGTTGAAGTACAAAACAAATAAATTTGACGTACACAAAATATGAAAAAATTTGTACATGAAGGATATACGATGTACAACAAGATTTTTGGAGTACAGCAATGCACAGATTTAAAAAATGATTTGTTAAGCCCTTGCTTCAACCACCGTTCATATTTTACCCACCATATATTACCCCCGTTTTATGTATAAGTTTTTTCGTTGTCTGTCTGATTCTTTCTAGTCTTCAACCACGGGGTTCCCAAAACACAAAAATAGAAGTTAAATACCTGTGTATGCGTTATTAACTGCTTTGGAAACCTCCCTGATTAAAGTAATTTTAGAGCTATTTATAGGCTTAAATGGAAAAAATTTCCCCAGACCCCAGACCCCAGACCCCCAGCTGTTTATATTAGGAAGCTCACTTCGCTCGGATTCATTCCGGTTGGAATGAAATATTAAGTGGCATGTCTGATTAATAACAAGCATTGTATCACATAGAAGGAACATTAATAACAAAGCGTGTATCACATAGAAGGAGCATTAATAACAAGCATTATATCACATAGAATGGTATTCTAGAATTTTATTGGAACATATATTCTAAAATTTTAGTGTAAAGGGCACTTTAATAGTCATTTTTTCTCTAAAATTTGTGAAAAGATTTCAGATTTTTGTAAAAGGGAATTTCAGGGAGGCAACATCCAACAACCAGGCCTTAAATATCAGATAAGGACTTGGATGCCAATATGTCTGTCAGATGTAAAGATCAAGTGGGCATGTCCTGGCATTCATTCATTTGAAAAAGGAGTGGTGCTCTTGTCTCATATTGTGAGCATTTGATACAGCTTGTTTCAGGAGAGCACAGCCATTGCAAACACAATAAATTGGAAATTGAATTATGACATCAAAACCATTGTGCCGAAATTGCTACAAAAAATTCCAATATCTTTTTTTTCCAGCAAAAGCAATCAACACATGGTTTTTTATAGTAATATCCAGTTTTTCCTTATCATTGATTTATTAAAAATATTAAATATATAAATAACATTATTTAACTTGTCATATCACAATATTCCTGTGGATGTCTCTGGTCTCCATTATATACTTTGTTGTTAGCATTGCCAATTCTACAAGCTGCAGAGACTTGAAAATAATATATTACCTGTCCTATATTTCTCAATGGCCTTTATGGGGGCTAAAATACAAATAATGTGAATAATAACCCCCATATTCAGGTATTATGTTTTTAGTTAGCAAATGTACTCCTAAAAAACGTTTATTGTTTAAACCTACTACATAAATTTTAGTCACAGTTATGGCTTTGTGGCATGCTGGTTCATCCACTAGACATTTTCAGGTTACAGAACATAACTTAAAATAGGAGTGATAATAAATAATATAATAAGATTCCCTCTTTCTGTGAGTTTAAAAAAGATTGGTTTGGTAATTCATAGTTCTCACAACGTAATTTGTTTCTTAGAAAAGTTTCCCAAGTAAAGTCAAACTCAAAAATGTTCCCAAGTAAAGATAAACTCAAAAATGTTCCCAAGTAAAGATATACTCAAACTTCCGGAGCAGTTTTCTATTACAGCTATATGTACCTTATTTTGTAGCGTGGATAAGCTAACTTCTCTAACTTTGTTTAGCTAATTATATGGAAGAGAGAAAAGTGTTATATATTATATCAAACATTTATATATATATATATATTTATAAACAACACAACATAATGAAAACATTGGATCACCGGAGATGTAATACCATTTAAGTAACTATATATTCTAAGAAAAGAGAATAATTCTCATTGGTATAATGAGAAATGATGAGATGTTAAACAGCTGTGATGCAACATTTTTGCTTATAGATTTAAAGTAGAACCACTTTACTCCTCCCCTTTCTTTCCATATCATTACAGAGAATTTTCAACAATCCCTCTTTCAGAAAAAGATAAACAAATGATACCAAACGACATTGTCTTAACAGCAGATCTTGTCAATGGTCTCAAGTTTGTTAAGACTGGTAAGGATACAGTTACTTCTGAAATTCAGTGACTATTATGTTGAATAAGTAGAAACAAGATGAAGAAATTTTTTAATTATTATTTTTCAAACAATGCATTAAGCAAAAGAAGACAGACCATACTTCTTTGAACATGGGTTGGTTGCAATGCTTGTATCTGTAACTATATTTCCTGCCAAAGTTGGACAATTATTTTTTAGCTTCAATCATTCCTACTATGTAAGGTGGCTTGTTTGATTACATGTCATAACTTGCATCATGTTAAATACGGCAAAGAAACCAACTTAATGAAACAGATGCTACAGATAATATAGTATTGCTGTACATTTTATTGAGTCCTATTCTTCATAAGTATTATGTAACAGGAATATTTAACAGTTCAAAATTATTTTTCTCTTAAAATGCTTGTCCAGATCTCTAGGAACATGGGGGAGGGGGGAGGGGGGGGACAGGCTGGTGCACATGATCCCCTATAATCAGCAGACACTGATTTTTAATCCGGGGTCACTCAGGCTTTGTTTAATTTTCAATACCATATATTTACTATATTAATATAATTATCAAATATATATTTGATGTAAAACGTAATCTATGAATTATCTTTAATTATGGGAAGTCAAGTTAAATGGAATTTTTTGGCAACACGGTGTAACCTGGACAATCCTTCCATAGGCCTTTTGAAACCAACTGACCTGTACGTGTAAAACACTGTATTATCAAAGTTGTTTCTTTGAGCAAAGTTTGGAACATGGACCTTATAGGTAACTTGTGTGCCATTTGGTTCTTTTGCAGGGTTCTGGGCACCAAATTCAATGATGCACCAGCTGACAAGTCATTTTATACTAATCTTAATAGTGTGGAACTATTTATAGGGTCAAGCCTTTTGGACCTAGCAAGATAAAAAATAAGTGTCACTGGCTCCTGGACTACAAGATCAATTCTAAGGAAAGTAATAAACCATACTGAACAACCATGATGATTTCAAATTATCCAAGATCTGACCATCTTAAGTATACAAGGTTAAACTGAAAGAGTTGAAATTTCTGTCACTTGTACATTGGACCTTATCAGCAAAATGTGCACATGGTTCTTTTTCTATTCATCCTTAGTAACATTACCTTGTGAGTTTCTACTATTGTTATTACGATTTAACTTTACTAAAAATAAGACACCTTAAACAAAAAAGAATGCTATTTTAATATCAAGATATTCCCGGAAGACTAATGTTTTAGCATTATTTTATAAGATTTTATGACAAGGAGTAGAGTATCAACGTAAACTGGACAAGTTTTCCAAATAAGAACATGAAACTGGAACATTACCAAGGTAGATACAATGAGAGCTTTAATTACGATCAGGAATTCAATCGTAGGATCCTCATTTATAACAATCATGAAATACTGAATATGATGTTATGATTTGTAAAAAGATGTGTGTTAGATATCGATGATGACAGCATAAAATAAGAAATATAATTTAATATAATTAATAAGAGAGATAATCATTTAGATTGCATTGTTTTGTTTTTATTGATGTAATATAAGGATACTGTATACATTCATCGCAAAATTTCGATATGTTTTTTTCTGCATCCCAAAAAAGCTAAGGTAAGATGTATAAAATATAATTTGGGTTACATGAAAAAAGGGGAAGGTATTTATTTTTTCCTAAATTTTCCTACTTTCTATTACATTTTTACAATGCAAATTATAAAGATTATAAACATATATTTGAGCATATGCATGAATGCTCATATTCTACTCATTTAAAAAACATGTACCAATTTTATTAATATAAAACAAAAGCTTTAGAATGCAAAATAAAATCTCTGTGGCCTTTTATAAAAGATATAAACATTCTTTGTTCATTTCTAAAATTGAGATGCGATTTAAAATGTTAAATTTCTCTAATGATTTCGTTGGGGAGATAATAAATTAAGCTACAAAATGATGTTTCAATTTTTGTTTAGTTTGCCTTGTTTCATTTTTATTGATGTATTTTTGGCAGTAATTTATAAAGAATATAAGTTGCATCCGTACTTAAAGTTGAACAAAAGATTATATAGAAAAAGTGAGACACTGTTTTGTTCAATTTAGAATGAAGTTTCGAACCATATATTTTTTTACGAAAAACAATCATGAGGGGACTTGGAGCTCTTTTAAGTTAATTGCATAAAAATAAGTGGTGGGGGTGGGGGTGGGGATGCAGAGCCAGGAATAAAGAGGATAAGAGTGCACTCAACTGATAGTAAAAATGTGAATATATTTTCGAGACAATACTGAATGATTATGAAAAACATGTTTTTGTATAATTTATGGTGGTGGTATAAATATAGACTCTTTTTGGGGTGTAAATTTAGTGTAAATAAGTTCTTTTATCATTTTCCACAACAGGCTTAGTTAACAAGAGCTACAAAGTTAAATAGATTTTCAGCATACAGAAAATATATTCTTTTATATATATATAAATTATTTGAAGAAAGGGATATATTTTTAAGTAAAATACTGAACATGTGTGATGAATGTATACAGTATCCGTAAGGTATTCAAATCATCCTTGGAGATAAACAAATACATGTATGTGCATATGACAAATCCATATATAGTAATGGTATAGTTATGAGGACTATGCAACATCGCCAAATGTCTTAAATGATGATCCTATGCTGATAAGTGATTGGGCTTTTAAGTGAAAAATGTCCTTCAACCCAGGTCTTTCTAAACAAGCTGAAGAAGTCGTGTTTTCTACTAAAATTAATCCTGGTCAAACCCCAATATTAACCTTCAACAATAGTATTGTTGGGAAACACATAAACATTTAGGTATGGTATTAGACAAGAAGCTAAATTTTGGTCAACATGTGAAGGAAAAACTTTCAAAAGCTAATAAAGGTATTGGATTATTAAAACGTCTATATAACTTTCTTTCTAGAAACACTCTGATTAATATTTATAAATCATTTATTAGACCTCATCTCTTGGGGATATAATGTATGACAATCCTAGTAATGATTATTTTTTATATAAAATTGAATCTGTTCAATACATTGCCTCACTGGCAATTACAGGTGCTATTCGTGGAACATCTCATGAAAAATTATATCAAGAATTAGGTTTAGAAAGTCTCTTTAATAGAAAATAATAAATAACGAAACCCCGCAATATCTAAAAGCATTTTCACCTAAATCACGAACACCATAATGGTCTCGTAAGATCCACCTATATCCCAGCAATTAGAACTGATTGATTTAAGGCATTCTTTTCCCCTTTTTATGCTATTAATTGGGAACAACTTGATCCTGGTATTCAAAACTTGCCTTTCGTTATGTCATTTAAAAATTCTAAAATTTATACATCCTACTCCTTCATTTGTATACCAAATACATCATCCTTGTGGTCTTAAATTGCTGACTAGACTTTGCGTTGGACTTAAGTCACCCTCCTGAACATTAAGTTCAACATCATTTTCAGGATACAATTTACCCTTTATGTTTATGCGGAACAAATAATGCTGTTGTAATGTATTAACATTTTCTCTTGTGTTGCACTAATTATTCTGCTCAATGCTTGATACTCATTGACAACCTACGTGCTAATGATATTTAGCATGATGACTGTTTCAACACAATAAACAAATAAAATTATTCTCCTAAATGTAATTAATTTTATAATTTTATCTGAACGTATTGACAAGCTATAAGTGTAAGTACTATTATTTACATATGTTTTGTTTTAATCACGGGTAATGCCTCTTGGCGATATTATCCATGTGCCTTGCAGGGGCCTTTGCCTTATTTGGTGTTTTCATGTTGTCCTGTGTCCTACTGTTCTATTTTTATATTTATAAACAACAGAATAACTGTAGATCTACAGCACCATTTTGATTATTCTATAAACACCATCAGTCAAGCTACTGATTTGAATTGTTGCACAGGCTAGTACTTAATAATATAACTTTCAAAATGGTGTCTTTAATATTCAAGCACTATCTTTGCTAACATTAGTATTACTGGAACCCCATTCACCCAGATACAGAAAATAATTATTTATAAAAGTTATTGCCATGTATTATTTTGTGGCGTTTTTAAAGATCCATAAACATTTGTGATTTTTAAAACATGAATGGTAAATGTTACATGAAACTGCTTGAATGGCAAATGTTGCATGGTTTGTTTTCATGTTCTGTCTTGTATGATGTTCATAAAAAACTCTTTAGTTTTATTTAGAATAACAGATTCACTAAATAAGATAATGGAGTTTGAAAATCTTCAGATAGAGGTTCCAAACCAAGAAGATACATCGCAGTCACAGTACCTTGGCTTAAAGGTTTATGTAAGTAGTTGTTATTTCCTAATATAATTGTATAAACTAATTCTTTTATTTGTTTTATGTAGATCTCAAATTCATGTTAACTATAACTTTTTTATATAATGTATGTTTATTGCTTTTTCAATAAGAAGATGCTATGTTATTGCATAATGTGTTAGTAAGAAGATGCTATGTTATTGCATAATCTTTCAGGAAAAGAAGTACCAAAACACATTAAAAGACTTTGTCGTTGGATTTAACCCACACTCTAAGGTAATTAATACCATTACATCCAATGTTTACTAACTAATCAGTTATTAAAGCATGACAATATTCTGTTATTTACAGACCCTCGTGTGAATTGTATTCACATGTGTATTTTTCCTGAGTAATTGTTTTGTTACTTGCAAACATGATCAAACCTAACACGTTTTAAAAGATACAAGGCACTCTTGTACAGATTCTGTATCTAGACTGCAAAGTACAAAGTAAAAATTAAGTCAAATGCCTGTAATTTGATTATTTTTCCAATCTATGAACTAGCTAATGATGTTAAGTTGAAGGGAGTTGAGATCACATGATTAATAATGTCATGCTGCTGATGTCACTTTTATGCTGTTGAAATTGACCTGTTGTTGATGAAAGACTTTTTGATTTGGTTGTTAAGCTGTCATGATGTAATATATGTGTAACTTACAAATAGGGTAACAAGGTTGATTAATTAAAAATGAAATGAAAATGTTGAAACATGAAATGCTTCATCATAAGCATCTCAACAAGGTAGTAGTACAGTGACACAAATAATAAAATTCTAGAATGTTTCACTCATCTTATTGACATTTTTAGGGGCCTGGAACTAGTGATCATTATAAAAAATAGTATTGAGTAACATTTTAAAAATCTTAAAGTTTAAAGATAATCCTTTTACGTAAGTAAAACTTTGCTTCGTCAGCAGCAGCGCTTTTCGTTAGTAACACATGTGCATAACAATAAATTTACTAAGAGGAACAGGTCTCTTCTAATTCAATTCAAACTTTTACTGTAATTTTACTATACCTTTTTTATTCAAAGGTCACATAAAAACGCATAGTGAACAACCCGTTTCCATTTCAGAGATAAGTCTTTATGTTTTATAAAACATTAGAAAATCTTTGATCTTTGAATGATTATGAAAATCGTTATTACCATATATGCCTGTATTTTCAACTCATAATTGCTGCCACGAACTTGCTCTTTGTGAAAATATGGCAGCTAGCTATTTTGTTAACTTGTATAATTGGCCAAATTGGCAAGCATAAAAAGTTAGCAGGGAGCCAACTTGGGTTAAGATAACTTATATTTAAAAGATAAATGAAAATGTATAAAGATAAACTTTGAGCATAATAAAGTTATTACTTTTGTGTTGTTAAAGTAGTCGACTTATATACAGAATATGTCTTAAAATCAATTTTAGTGCTCTGTATTTTGGGGTCGACTTATACACGCTATCAACTTATACACAGGCATATACGGTATATGCTGCAAATGCTGCAGCTGACAATTCTTTAACAACCTGCATCAATAACGTTAAGTTGAAAAATAAAAATTCAGTGTTTTTATCAAACTTTAGCCTTTTCCTTAGGGAAATAAATATATATAATAAAAGCTTTGCAGCTCCATGATCAAGAAAACGTTTTTCATCTCTTCGAACTTAGCCTCTTTAACTTCTGACTGGAATCGGCTTTTTTTGTTTATTTTCTGTACAACTTTAAGCCATGTGCGCACACACTAAAACAAGCTATGTATCTTATTTTATTGTATAGATAGTAAGGCCAGGCCTGGAAGAAATTCCTCTGCTGAGGTAAGCACGGATTCAAGGGGTGGAAGAATTGCTCTATTTATCTACAACGATTCACTTTAATGTTTTTATACAATCTTTCCTTTCACATAATCATTGTGCACAGGAATACTGATCTTGGAACATTTCATTTGTTACAATGCCATTAACAGAAACTTGCACAACACTTGATCTTCTCAATAAAAAATATTAACCAATAGTTGTTATTATAGCCATTAGTACAGTATTGTTTGTTAATATCATATATATATATATGTATATGTATATGTAGTATATGTATATATATATATATAAACTTGTTATTATAATTTATTGATATAATATAGGAATGTGTAGAAAAGAGAAAAAGAAGAGGAAAGCGATTTGGTCTCCAGAATATCACCAATGATGATGATGATGAGAAAGAAAAGACACAAACAGATTTAAATTTCTTCAAAGATATTCATCTAGATAAATTGGAGTAAGTGTTCTACTGCATTCAAACTGGGATAATAACTGTCACCTTGGAGAAAGACAGGTCACTATTGACATATTCATATTTCTGTGGGAGTACTATACAAAGTCGCTTTTATAATAATATAAGGTTTAATGATAAAGTTTTCACTATCAGCTTGTTATAAGAGTTTTCACTAGTTAGACTATTACTTTAAGAATTATAAACAAATTAAAATAAAATATTAATCTAATGAAACAAGAAAAATTTATGAATTGAATATTCAGCACTTCCTATGTATGTGGCAAAGTTAAAGCAGTAAATTATTTAAAATTGAGAGACTATATTGTTTAGACTCCAACAATGCTTCAAAACATAAGGATATTAAGTGGTGTTAAGATGTGTTAAAAACTGTAATAAACAACTGTCTATTTTCATTCTCATTAAAATTTTCATTCTTACTAAAAAATTAATTTATTCCAAAATGATAAAACAAGGGGAGCAAGTGTAAAAATCCTGTGATTTAAAGAATGGTAACTTGGAAAACTGGATGATTGAAATCATTCAAATGATCAATGTATAGAAAATATATTATAAGAATAGTGTTTTAAAAGTATTATTGTATGTATTTTGTATTCCCTTACAAAACAACAATTGGTATTACTTTGTTTAGGTGGCCTGCTGTTCCTAATGAAGCCTTGGCCGAACTAAGGCATGATGCTATCCTTGTGTGTGGTGTCAATCATATGAGTACAAAGGATGTGTTTGAGTATTTCCATTTATTTGGTCCTGAAACATTGGAGTGGATCGATGATTTAAATTGTAAGTGTGTTTATCATAAGAAATAATTTATGTTTAAAAAAGGTTTTCAATAAGAGTACATACCATAACAATGTGTTCGCAATCCTTAACAATGTGTTCACAGTCCTTAACAATGTGTTCACAATCCTTAACAATGTGTTTACAATCCTTAACAATGTGTTTACAATCCTTAACATCACCTTCTACTTTTACTTCTTGTTGTCAGCTATGTGATTGTAAATGTTTTTGATGTTTGAATGTAAGATGTTTAAATCCCGGTAGTTAATAAAAAAAATCTTTAAGCTTGGTGTGAAGCCATATAAACTGGTATATAGTTTCCTTTGCTATTGTAAAAGTCATTTCATCATTGACGTAATTATTTCTTAGAACGGAGTACATCAAGTATTTGTACTCCAGGATGCTGTGTTTCTTTCAATATTATTTTCTTACACTGAAAACACCTAAAAACAAAACACTAAAAAATGAAAATTCTCTCTGCACTAACAGTAGGATAGAAAGGGTAAATATTTTTCTGAAATAGATCCTGCCAAATATTTAAATTTGAGATGTTTATTATTAGAAATTTCATTGGGATAATGATCACACTACATTTTACATTTTAATATATTTTTAATATCTTTCTGGTATGTAAATTAAAGCTTGTTTCTATTGGAGAAATGTTACCATGTTATAGGTAGTGTCATTTGGGATGATGAGAAATCTGTTTTAGATGCTTTGGACACCATGAGTAAATCTTATGCTATGGTTCAGCAGCTTAAGAAGGAAGCAGGTAAATGTCACTGAAATGTATAAAGGTTAGGTATACACTTGTCAAGAAAGGATAATTATGGGAGTCTAAACCTTATTTTTGCCAAATGTCAGCAAGTACTAGTCACTCTTTGTTAAACACTGATAAATGCTCAAAACAATCGTTGTTAGTGTTATGAATCTTTGATGACAAAAATATATTCTTAAGCTTTTTAACAGTGTTTCTAAACAATCTGCATGTAGCAGAATATGCCATCTTTATTGTATTTTGTGTGAGTGGAAAGAGATTTACTTTATCATTATTTTCTAACCAGTAATTAATATCAACCAATTACTTCATTTTTATTTATAAATTCTGTTGTATTATGGTAAAAGTAACAAAAACTTGTAGTGAGATGACTGGTGTTTCTTTGTGCTAGTAATATCAGATGCATCAAAGGAATGCAGTGAAACTGTTTTGGACACAGCTAATATCGTTATAAAGGAAGAAGTTGATGATGATTGCACGAATCATGATGATGTTATTACAGTTGAAGATGATGATTATATTGATCCAAAGGAAATATGGAGAATTGCACTGCCATTTAAAAACAACCAATTGTTTTTCAGACCTGCTACTATTCGTAAGAAAGCAATTTATATGGCATCAATTTTGTGAATCACAGTATACTAAATGCATGTGGGTCATGTAAAACCAACATTGTGTACAATAATTTGTAATTTAAATCGTTCTTTTTATAAAATGTTAAAATGTGTTTGACGTTAAACCTAATCAAACTCTTTTTTAATAAAATAATTGTTTGTTTAGAAAATACCATAAATATTTCTTCACTGTAAAGTACACATTTTCTTTAAAAACTAGGTTTTTTCTTAAGTGATAACTATTAATTTATATCTGAAAAGAACATATATAATTTGTAGTGCAGCTAATACTAATGAAAGCCTATTATTGGCAAATGAACAGTTTGAAGGTACTGTTGCCATAGTGAATATTTAGTCACCAAATGATTTGTACCCTTGTTTGTCAGGCCATTGTTAGTTGAAAGTTTGTTCAGCATTGATAACATGGCATGCAGGATTAGAGAGTTATGGATTATTTTCTAACCACATAAATTATGCTGCTAACATGCTATTTATAGCTCAAATTTCTCAGAAATAAGGAACTTCTCTGAGTTATGCCTTGGATAGTGCATAACTTTCAGCCAGGAGACATCATAAGCCTGGTGTAGACTTATAGTGTAGCAAACACCAAATACTATTTAATCTGTTATCATTAACTTAGCACTCAGGGAATTTCAACCCTATATATATCTTAGCAATAATGCTTATGTTGTATTTAACGTGTATTTATTGCTTGTGGTCAGACTACACAAAACATATTTATTATACAATCAAGGCTTGTAGCATTTGATGTTTGAAAGTTTTTTCTTCTTTTGTCTCACTGGTTATTTTGCAAATAATTATACGTGATCAATTAACAACCCAGTAAACTATTAAAAAATTACATGGAAGAAATTGTCTGTCCAGTAATAGAACTCATAATGATATGATATATTTATCATGTCATAGATCTGAATGATTTAAAAGTAGGGCTAAGTTTTCAAGACACTTTTATCATCACTGGGCATAAAAATTTCCAGTGGAGGTGTGAGTAATTAAATTTGGATCCTCTTTTATTTGTATATATACTAGATTTTTCACCAATCTCATGGCCTGATGATCAGAGAGGTATCTCAAAACATAATAATTCAGGTCCATGACATGATGTATATTATTATATCATTTAAAATTGTTTACAATGTTTTATTTCAAATTGTCAAACTATTTCAATGTTTCACTGTAATGTTATGAATTGTCAGAGTTAACTTAAAACACTAAAACGTTTTCACCATATTCGTGCTTACATTTTTCATTTCCTTGCAAGATATATTTAAATAATACCCTATCATGTGGGGTTATTCAACAGAATCTTAAGATGTGTGTGGGTGGTGCTGAATGAACTTTCAACTAACAAGAGGCCTAAGCAATCTGGATTGATCAAATAGGCCAAAAGACTACCATGATAATAATATCTACTGTACATAGGTGTAAATGTTTTAAATAATTTAAAAAATTTATTCTACTACATATGATATATTTAGTTGTGTATGATATATTTAGTTGTGTTGATAATAATAACTTTTTTTGTTTTACATATTTTTAGAGGACAAAAAACTTCCTGGAGCAGCACAACGAAGTGAATATTACTTGATATATGGAAAGGATCCAGATGCTACAAATAATGGTTAGTTAATTTATGATCAAAGATAAATTATTGTGTTTTTATATGGTAACATTTATAACTGTTGACATGAATAGAATAAAAAATTATTTTTATTATGGAAATATTGAATTAATTTACAATAACTTTGTATGGTACATACTTTATGTAATGATTTTCTTTTCCTGTGTGATAATAAAATAATAGTGTTTAAGTGAAGCTTCCATTGCAGGATAGCAGATAATAATAACTGAATGAACATGTTGTTTATCTGTAAATGTCTTTTGGAGTAGCTTGTGGAGCTGTGGTACAGTGGTGAGTGAGTTGAACTTGCAATCCAAGGGTTATGTGTTTGACTCCCATTCATGCCATAGTGCGAAGGATGACCTCTTCGCAAAAACCATAGGTCATGTTTATATGTTTGTGTGCACCACAAGTAATGTCTATAATGCAATACATGAATGTGCTGCTGTAGTGCAGTATTGTGTAATGCACATGGTTGTAAACTCTCTGAGCTGAAAGCTTAGGGGGGAAAAGAGTAGATTTATTGGGACAAGAAAATAGGTAAATTATGAGAAGTTCCTAACTTTTGTCTAAATATTTACCATTGTTTTTAACATGTCATCAGGTTTTGAAATGTTTTTTTTTTCCAATCTGTTTAAAATTATACCCTGCAATAATTTCATCCATTTTAAGCATTATTGTATGAAAGAAGATTCCTCTAGTTTACATCTGTCACTATACCTTTGTTTAAACTGTTTAGACCCCGGGGTGCTGTCAAAATCAAGGTTAGTTAAAATCAAATACAAATGATTCTTTTTTATTATTATAATCTTTTACTAATATTTATCATGTTTACATGTAATTAGATCATGAAGAATATTTTAATATTTATCATGTTTACATGTAATTAGATCATGAAGAATTTTTTTTCTTTCTACAGAAAACGCAAGCTTGAGAGGATGAAAAATATAATGGAAGAACGATTTAAGAGCAAAGAGCCAGATGTAAAGATAGTTGATATTGATGTATTAAAAAGCGAAGGTAATAATATATATCATATGCTTAACAGAAATTTCATGTCACACAATAGCCCTGTGATGTTTGAATTTTAAAGTGTTTTTATTTAATTAACCATCTGCTGCGGAGACCGTTATACAAAAAGAATAAAATTTCAAAGTCTTCTTTTAAAAAGAGAGGCAGTTAATAATAAAAGAAGAAATATATAAATAAACAACTATGACGTATTGTTGCTTGTGTTTGAAAACAATTATGGGAGTTGATTATATAACTCAACTGAGTTGCTGATGAAATCAACCACTGGTGGCACTCACGGAGTTAAGAAAGTACCCTAACCTTAAAATGTCTATAATTTTGGAATGCCAAAACCATTTAACATGAAATAAAAAGCATTTATCTTATATTTTAAAGTTCTATAACTTAGATTACATTTGAAAGAAAATTCTGACGTTATTCCCCCTTTAAAGACAAGGTAGTAGTTTTTAGAGATGATATTTCTATAAAAGGATAAAAATAACTTGTAAATCAATCTGGGAACGATGTTTATTTATCAATGCTGTTGTTCCAATTCATGAGAGACTTTCTATTTAATTCAGTTATTACTACACCTTAGTTAAATTGTATTAGTATGAAGCCATACTTCTTCAATTTCACTATTTGAAATCATAGTATAAAGCTGTAATCCTTCACTTTATTTAGGTGAATTCATATTATAAAACCATACTTGCTCGATTTCACTACATGAATTCATTTAGTAAAGCCACAGTTCTTTAATTTTAGCAGTATCAAACCGTAATACTCCAATTTCGTGACTTGAATTTGTAGTAAAACATGTGTAATTCTCCAATTTCGCCATCTGAAAGTCAATTATCTGTTACTGTAAATTTAATTTTTGAGTAGATTAATCATCTATAAACATAAATACATTTTACAGTTGCTTACCCCCTGCATATGTGGAATCTTTACTTGTGAAAATATTTCATAACCTTAACAGGTGTTGTAATTAATCATGCCAACGAATGTTTAAAAATGATTTGAATCTTCGTAATACTTCTTCAATATACCACTATATCTGAAAATTGAATAATTTCTGCACTTGTTGCATGAAAGCTTCAATTATTTCTCTTTTTTGACAAGGCAGACTCAACAGATATGTCACAAATATGGATGGGATCTGTACATGCACTTTTTAAAGATAAAGATCAGCCATCAGCTATGAATCTTTTGTCCACTTTTGGTATTTTTTTGTTTATTTTAATTTTAAATGTAAACATAAAATGTGGCCTTTTTCAAATTATTGAAATTACTGATTGATGAAGAAGACATTGAAAGTAACATTGCATGTCCTCCTTACTAAATACTCAAAGCAGTTCAAGGATCATTTTTTTCATCAGGTTATCCTGTAATTAACATTAAGGAACCTATGTTAACAAGGAGGGCAATACGGAAAAATATTTAACCGAAGTTGGAGTGGTTCCCAAGCTTGTGAGGGTACTGCACAAACTGAGGGTAAATTTTTTCCATATTGCCAGAACTTAACAGTTAATATAGGTTTTATTACCCAGTCAGACCATATACATTTAAAACACTTGATGGGAAGAGTGAAATTCGAATAAAAGTTATGCATTGCGTTCGATTTTTTTTTCAACGAAACAAAAGTTTTTATGATTTTTTTTGTGATGATGCAAATGTTATGTAACACAATCCCAAAAACATTTGTCATCAATGACATAATTCTTGGTCATAATTCTTAACCTTTCTTGCAGGAAACAAAGACATTTAGTGAGCAGTCAATTCAAACACAGATATTGAGAAAAATAAATTCATTCTGTTTTAAGAAAGTTGCATTTATATCAAAGTTTGGACAGGTTTCCATTTTATGTCATGTTACTACTTCTTTAAAGAACAGAAGAGATCCAAAAAATATCTCTTGCATCCAACATTTTGTACTACATATCATGAGATAAATGAATGTGGGGATGAATAGTGACTATTATGTGTTGTGGATATGCAATAAGGACATAAGCTCGCTGTTACTTACTTGCTTACTTACTATTTTATTCTTCAATAGGCATAATTCATAAGATGGAAGTTGATGAGGATGAACCTATGGTGAAACGTTTAAATCTAAATGATGAGAAAAGAGGGGAAATGTCAATGGTTGCTGATCGAGTTGAGAAGCAACAAAACATTGCTAACCAAAATTCAGCAGAAGGTGTTTATTCCAGACTAGGTACTAACATTATTTTTGCTAAGGAAATATTATTTTAGTGTCTTTCAGTGTGAGTCTTGTAAACTTTCAGTGTGGGTCTTGTAAACATTATAATACTGCAGTTCTTTAATTATATGTATAATGCCGTTTAGGTGTAGCTGTTGACACACACTGTGATGAAAGTATAGATGGGAATCCTGTGAGAACAAATAATCATGGGGGCCTTAGTGTTCACGAACGTTTAGGTACACGTATTGAGAATAATCAATCTGATATGCGTAATGAACTTGAATACTCCAGATCTAGACGAGGTAATATGAGAAGATATGACAGTGATGAGAGTGAAGAAGATGTTTATCATGATATTTATCAAGCAGATCATGTAAAATTAGAAGAAGATGACAAAAACAATATTGATAGGCATTACAAAGATACTGAAAGTCCCACAAGCAGAAAATCAACAAGAGGTCATTCTAGCAGCAACATAAATTATAATAACAAAAGTCCAACTAGACATCAAAGTGATCATAATAATAGACTTAGTTCTCGAGAGAAATCCACAACAACTGTCCCTGATTTACGTGATAAACTGAGGAAAAAAGCAAAGAGAACACAAGAAAAATATGTGAAAGATGAAGATATAGGACGAGAGAAGGTTAATTTATGCATTGAGATAAAACAGGAACCAATCGAAGATGACATACATATGGATAATGTTGAAGATTTTGAGTTTTGATTTATTTCTGTGGTTACAGTGTATTTCCATGGTTATAGTGTATTTCCATGGTTATAGTGTCTCTGATCATTTGACAACCTTTTTCAGTTATCATAGCCTTTTAATTTTAATTTGTAAATTTTGAGTAGAAAAAGTAAATGATATTGACAGTAAAAACCTGGTGTGGTATATATTTTTTCTTTCTCCTTTTTATACCTTCATTCTTTATGATATATCAATACTTTTTAATTTGCTAACTCCAATAAATCAAATCAAACCTTGTATTCAGGTTACTCATTCTGTGGAGTATGTAGTATAAAGAAACAGAAAATTTTGTTATTCAATAATTTAAAAAACAATGTAACTTCACAGAAAGATTTAAAATTCATATTCTGTAAGTTATTATTTAATTTAACATTGTTATAAAACCAACAATCAAATATTCCCACTCTTTTTAAAACTTACAAATCTGTAGCCAATAAGTCAAAGGTCAAAACTGTCAGAATTGACTCTTCTTTAAACCAATCCCATCGTATCATTGGAACATAAAATACAATTTTTGTGCATTGAAAGAGAGCATATCATTATTATCTTTGATTTTAAAGGAGAATGGAGGTTTGAAAACAACTTGACTTTAAATGATTATACATAAGATGTTTTGTATATCAAGTCACCAGCTAGAATTTGCTAATAGCGTATTTTCTGGTGTGTAAGTCGACTCTTTATATAAGTTGACCTATATTTTCAGCTGTAAAAAACATGGTTCAAATATTGTGTCAGGTAGTGAGTAGCCCTCAGCAGATAAAGTTGATAAAAGATCTCTTTAAAATTCAAAAAGTTAAAGTAAAAATATGTCCTGGAAAGGCTATCATTTTAAAAATGCTACCATTTTGATTTTATACATAAAATCCCATTTAGCACTTCATCATAGATGTTATTTTAATTGGGAAAATGGATTATAAAAAAATTGGTGTGTATATCAAATTCAGAATCTTATGCATTTGGAACAAATTATAATTTAAGACAAGGTTAAAAAAGAATAATCTAGTCAACTTTTGTGTTTGTTTTTAGTGCAAAAAATCGGTGATATAGCAAAAAATTTTAATGAAGCCAGAATAAGATGGTGACAAAAGCTAGCTGCAATGTTTTCTGAAGTGATTCTATGAGATAAAATTTAATTCATCTCATATATTAGACCCATATTATATTTTGACCTAAAAAATATTATAGTTTAAAAGGTCGACTTATACATGCTGGACAATACAGTTTGTTTTGTTTGATATTATGCCAAGTCACCAGATATATAATATAGAATGTGCTTGAGAAGATGTTTCATGCTTGTCATCATTTTCTAGGTTTTCTAAAATCAGAAACAGTTCAGATAACACAAGATAATATTTTTGTTCACAAGTGTTTATAAAATTGTTTTGTGAAATTAAGCAGTGTACTTTACTTAGGTAAGGGAGCATTCACATATTACGTAATCAAGGAGGTAAAATCAACTTACTGTTACACATGCTGTATCTGGCATTACTTTATAAACAATTTTGTAATTAAGTGTTAAGTGTTAGTACTCTTAATCGCATGGTCTCCAGTACAATTAACGATTAATTCATGAGTAAGAAGGAAGAAATTTTTTGCTTTTTTCCTTGTTATGAGTGAATTAAGCATTAATTGTGTGAGAGACCATGCGATTACTAGTTAATCATTAAGTGCCTACAATTTCAGTATAGAGAAACGAGGTATATATGAGGTGGAAGAAACCATTTCATCACAACTTCAAAAATCGAATGTGTTTTGAAATTTTATTCTGTAAATTCTAACAAATATAGCAAACATGCAGTAATCGTGTTCATAGAACAGTAAAGTTATAAAAAGTTGTATTCAAGTAATTACTGTTGTTGTGAATCATCAGAATCACTGATTGTGGCTAATCGTCATTTTTTGGTGGTTTTTCAGACACATAGTTATGGTTTGTATTAACTTGACAGTTACTAATATAAAAGTTAACTACCACCGAAAGGAGAAAAAGAACTTGGTTTGTTGTTGTTCAGGTAATTTGTTCCAATCAATACCCTACCAAATGAGAAGTTTACAGGACGATTCTTGACTTCAATGCTATTAATAACACAGGTACCTTTTTAATCCTGAAAGAAATGGCGTTTGACATGACATTAATTTCATCTTTTACACTAGAATGGCCAGTTATATTTTTAATTTTGCACTTGTGGAAACTTGAGCTTTTCGTTTTACTAACAGTAGTTTTTCTTGCAGAATGATCTTCTTATTTGCACAGACAGCAATGGTGAATGATTGTTTCATTGACTTTAACATTGAATTGATGGTATGTACACACATTTTGATGTTTTATACCTATGAATGAATTTTGATTATCGATAACAGGAAGATATAATAGACCAGTGTTTACGAGTTCGGCTGGTCTTTGACTTTTATACAATTCAAACATTTTAACGGGACATCGTCACCAGTAGCATACATTTTGAGCTGTATTATTCTTGCCTTGAAGTTCAATCCCTCCATATCTAGTTTTCGTGAGCCCCTAAGATAGAAACTTACGGTCAGACTGTCCATGTCTAAACTAAAGTAAAAATTTGAATGTAAAGGTTTAATGTTCTTCTCATCCCCTATTACCAAAGTGAAGGCAATTATTCACCAAAGGTTTGTATTAATACAAAATAACTGTTTGGTTCATTCTTTACATTCTTTACTGGGAAATATTGCACAAGGTTTAAGTTACGATGACCGAGAGCAATTTTCCCCAAGCAAAAAATAAAAGATCAACATTCATTTAGCATATTCGAACGATATAGTTTAACTTTTATACAAAACATTTGTTTACAATGACCATTATTTGGAACTTCGAACTTGTACTTGTACAGAACATGCACAAAATGTATCGTCGCTTTCAAAGATTAGTTGATGGCATTTATAGTTTTCTTGCTGTGTATTTTGCTATATATTTATGTTAAAAACACAGTTTGATATATTAATTATTAGCTCCACAAAAAATGGATTCAGCTCCTTGTTTTTATGGACACTTAGCTAATTGTGAAACATGCATCAGTTGTACATCGTTATTCAGCAATGTACAGACGTTTTTCAAGCTGAATGGTTAGCAAGCCTAGATCAACTGCCAGCCGAATGACCCAAGATGTATTCTTCAGAAATTTACCAAGTGTACGGTCAAAATACCATATATATTAATTGCTTTAGTGTAATCGTTTTGAAGAATGGTGAGTTATCTTTCTTATTACTTGCGGGTCTATTGCTTGTGAAGAACTCATATATGTGAACTGAACACCTAGGTCCCCCAGTTTCATACGCTTTAGGATTGAAACTTTATTGTTCTTGCTTGGATACTTTTTTTAATTATTTTCTTTGCTTACATAAATAGCTACCATGGGAGGTTATTATGGCTCTATAAAGGCCCAGAGTTAAGGCCTTTTCAGCCAATCAAAAGGCTCATTTTCCATATTGGACCGCTCAAAATGGCTGCTAGTTAGTAATAATGAACGATAAATAAACAATAAATTTTAAATTCTATTTCAGTTCACCTAGATTCAACAAATCTGTTCATTTTCCCTATTTATTTATTTGATTTTTGACTACCTAACGCTATGTTTTGTTTTGTATTTGTTCTGTTTTTTGTTTTCTTTTTTACAGTAAAAAAGTGAAATTACAGACCAGATCTTGTAATGATGGCAATATAGTAAGGTTGGGCACAGTCTGTAAATTATTAGTGTCAAAATAATTTCTGTGCTGGTCTTCCTTTTACATTTTTGCTGTTTACAGTACAGAATTAACGATTATTGTACTCCCAAGAGCCAATCAGAATTGAGAAATACTGTACTCTTAATGATTATAGTAATAACTGCATAAAAGCTCTAGACATAATTAAAAGTCTTGAAACTGAACTTTGATAAATAGAAAATCACCCAAAAGTAAATTATGAAATATCTCTTATGTTGATAAAATGCTTGGATTTTTTTATACATCCAATACTGGAGATACTGGATGAATACTGTATATCTAGGAATGGTTTGTTCAGGCATGTAAAATATTTAAAGTCAGTGTGTTTTTAATCTTATCCAGCTTTTCATCCATTAAATTCCCAATATGTGTGTGAATATTTTGATGTGTATAGGATACAAAATAATTAAAATCTGTTAAGTATATTAATATCTTACGTACATATTATATTGTAGTGTGCTTGCTATGAAATATTCATTGTACTGAAAAACAATGTCAACAATTTTTTCTTTCCATTGTTCTCACTAAAAAAGATGTTCAAAGCAATTGTATTATATTGAGTTATAATCACATAAACAAAAACGTGTACAATAATATATATTTCCAAGAATAACCAACTTGTAAAAGAAAAGCCATTGAAATATATAAAAGGGTATTGATCAGTTCTCTAAATAATCATTTACCATAAACCAGTGTTGTAAATAAGAGATTCTTGTATTGCCGGACATATTTTGTGAACTGGAATTCCTTTTGTTTAAATAGGCCGAATTCTTCAGTATTCTATTATTTTTTCCCTGTTATATGTACAGATTCCATGAACTACATTCTTATATTTATAAGAATAAACAGGTTATCTAGATGCCAAGCACCTACCATGAACCTAATGGCCATAAAAAGTCACTTGTGACAACTTTTTTTAAGTTAGAAAATCGTAGTAACGGCTGTAAAATGTCACTAGTGACAGCTTTCCGGCTGCATGTTCCATTTTTAAGCCTCTAAAACCTATATATAATAAAAAATATTTTAAGTCCGCTAGTTCGATTTCTAAAATATAGATTAAACGATGATCTAAGACACCCAGTCCGATTTTTCAAGGCTCTAAAACCTAGATTAAACAACGATCTACAACCTTTATCATTCATTTCTGTTTCTCAAAATTTGTTGTTGATTGTGTTTGACGACAAAACGATGTATGCAAAGATGAGTTTTATTATTTCATTATGACACCATTACCAGCAGGCATGCTTTCTGAAATATTTTTCAATTAGCGGTGTTGAAAAAAAAGTAAAGGCCGATTTCCACTTTTGAGATAAGAGTGTGCGTTCTGGGAATGATTTTATAATGCACATGCATGACCTGTAGCAAGAATAGATTCTGAAGAAAAAATAAGACACAAAAAAATCAATTAAAAAAGTAACAATTGATAAAAAACATTGAACTTTTTGTTTGGCAAACTTACATAAAAGCTAATCTGTTTTGATATAACAAACTTGTTCGGAACAAGAGTGAGTAAAGTGATTACATCAGCCAAAGATCAGCAGAAAATTATTCGTTATCAAACATTTTAAAGGTTTTAAGACAACAGGATTAGATTAGATTGTTAAATAACAACCAATCAAGTTTTAGGATTTATTTATTTATTTTTGAATATGTCAATCAAATTTAAAATCATAATAAACTTGAATA
>JANTOQ010304245.1:0-32132 GCA_027564595.1 Bythotiara depressa | reverse complement strand
TTGCTGGTCCTAAATCCTTGTCTGAAGCCAAAGGGACAGCCAGTTCTGAAAACACCAACTTCACCAACTCCATTTTTAACTCATCATACTTATACTTAATATTACTAATAGAATCAATCCCGATGCCTAGAAAAGTTATTGCTGTTGCTGGTCCTAAATCCTTGTCTGAAGCCAAAGGGACAGCCAGTTCTGAAAACACCAACTTCACCAACTCCATTTTTTCCTTATACTCTTTGGAATATGGGAACAAAGGAAAAAATCATCTAGGTAATGTTCATATAATAGCAGGGATACAATAGATTAATATTATATTGATTGATTATATATGGAGATGATCTACTACCTAATGGTATGTGACCATTGATAAAAAAAAATTCCATTGGTAACCAAGCAACAGCCAGTCAGATGGGTGTACCGGTCAAGTAATTAATACATAGTCATACATAGAACATATGCTTTCATTGATGGAAGTGCCACAGGGAGAGGACAAATCCAGAATTAAGTGATTTTTTGGACACTGCACCAAATAATGGGCTGACTGTGTGCCCTTGCTACACTTCTTTAAAAATAGCAGTAGAAACAGATAATGGACAGATAAAAGTTTGTGGCACTGTCCAGAAGTCATCGGGACTTGATATCTAATGGAAAAACCATTTGCAAACCATCTATTAAAAACGAAATAATACGAAAATAGTGTAATAATCTGAACATATATAATAGGAGAATAAATACCGAGCTGGTAATGGGTTGAAGGTGACATCAATTCCAAAATACCAGTTTACGAGGGCCATAGTCACCATAACATGCTCTGCATTGATGTGGACATTGACAATTCGTGAAGGAGCAAGTAGGCATTCTAGCCAAGTGATTAGGTATATAACACGTGGTTGGGATTGGCGTTGTAGCACTAAGGAAACAGAAGGTTGTCTGACCCCCGATGCTGCATTAATGTTGAGGACATATGTATTCTTGTACGGATTGAGGGTAATAAATTATTGAATTTCACAAACTTTTACCTGCTCAAATTTGTTCCATGATATTCTGTGGTAAAGATGGTAGGGTGCTAGTCAGTTGGTTACACATTAGAGGAGCACCCACAGCCAGAATCCATAGGGAAGATAACTAGACCTCTGGTCTAATGTCGTAATCATATACCGTTGTGATCTTGTGAAATAGGACAGTGTGATTGTGAAGATGTGTTGATAAACTGGCAGCCAACGTCGGTGATGATGTGGTGTCGGTGATGATGTGGGATTTACGGTGATACTTGAAGTTGGTAGTTCCTATGCAAGACTACTCCAGGAACAACAAGCAGTGAATCTGGGAAATTCCTTGACAGACTACTATAATGATCAAATAACCGTTTGGCCAAGCAGTTATAAAAAATAAAACCATCTACAAAAAAAGAGCAAAGGAAAACAAAAAACTGGAGCAGTATGATGACATAAACATTTAAAAATAATTCAAACTACTTAATAAATATTCAATAGCATAAACTATTTAATAATAATTTAACATGTTTATGATGGCTTTTGTTATATAAGACAATAAAATTAGATTGGAAAAATAAATTATCCCCCTTTCCCACCCTTTCCAAATAGAAATTTCTTGTTTCAAATAAATGTTTATTTTTCACTCTAACTTTTAAATGGTATGAAAAATGTTTGAGAACAAGCCTACGCAGAATCCTTATCTTTTTCAGTGTGTACCTATATTTATACTCAGCTTTTAAATCATATGCATTATTGTGATAACCAGATTTTTAACAGTGAATTATGTATCATATATATATACCTGTGTTTTATGTGTCAGTTATAATTTTAGTTCATGAAGAAACTGTTAATGTTTAAGCAAGAGTGATTTTTAAAATGGTGAGTGAGTATATATTACGTCTTTTGAATGATATTTTTTTACTGTGACACAATAATTTCTTTTACACTCTTTTTAGATTTAATGTGGCAATGTATGTATAACATGTCTAAATCAAACAAGGTGATGCTTTTTAGAAAGCCAATGAAAAAGCCCACATAAGTTCCAAATTCCCTTTTTAGTTTCCCTGCTAAGGATTTTGTACACATATATATATATTTCAATTGAAGTTTCAATCGAAGGTAAATAAAATCAACATATACAGTATACAAGAATTGACAGTCTTTTCTCTGTGCGAAAGATTTGCAGTATTTTAAAATTCGTAATTAAATGTTTTGTTTGTAGAGTTTCTTTGGATTTGGTCAAACTGCAGAAGTATCAATTGCCCTTGCTGATGCAGAATCTCGGAAGCAGGTTGAGATAAAGAATGAAGATGGTAAACGAGAAAAATACTTTCTCTATTATGATGGGGAAACAGTTTCAGGCACCGTAAGTGTTTATTTCACAGTTTCTTCTCCCATAGGCCCAAGTTGTTAAAGGGTGCATCCTTTTCACATCAGTTTACAAACTTTTCCATTCTTTCCATCTGGTTTGCATCAAATTTCAAACCGGTTTACAAAACACTCCAGCAGCTATTACTACCTTACCTGGTTTGAAACATTTTGTCTGCAAATTTCCAAATATTTATTTACTGATTTATTGACTTATTGAATTAGCAATCCCATTTAATTTTAAATTTATTGGTGTTCTTTTGTTTACTAATAATATCTGGATTTATCAAGAGTTAACAATTTCAAAGATACAGCAGTGTCTTGGTTTGTAAATATTTGTAAACTTGTGTTCTGTTTTGTTTGAGTAAAAACTAAGTTTGCAAACCAATGTGTTTTCTCCAAGTTTAATAAATATAGAAGTATTTTTCCTTTTCTTAATAATTTGTACACCACTACTACTGTTCACACTTAAAGTGTGAACAATAAATGTTCTTGGTCAAAATTTTCAATGTAATTATATACAGCCAAAACAGCAGGATGTCTTATCAGGGTAGACAAGCACCAGTAATTTGTAAATAGGACACTAAGTAAATAAATATTCTGTACTTATATGATAGTAAGTATGACCAGGGGGAGGTAAAGTACATGTTGATAAAATGTTTTTTTGTTGAACTTCTTTACAACAACAAGCAGGAGATGTGTCTCATATATATAAGTCTAAAGTCTCATTGCAAGGCATTCACCTGTGATCTAGAACTTAAGAGCCTAATTGCTAAAAGGTCATGATTCCACAGAGTTGTCTGATGAAAAATCTTTACAGTAGCACAGAATTGATAATGGTATCTTGAGGCTATTCTGGGTAAACATTCATAAAATCTATTTGAGACAAATGTTTTATGAACACAGAGTATTATGTGAAATTATACTGTAACAAATTTTCTTCACAACAACATTTTGTTTATACTGTGATGTGAAGTAGGCATGAAAGTTTTTTTATTTACAAACACATTTTTGATGCATTTCTCTGAACAAAATTCCAAGAATTTTATTTTTGTCCTGTGATGGCTCTGGTAAGGTTGTGATTGTCTTGAAGTTAATCAGCCTCTCTGAAGCTACTATTTTAAAATAATCAACTTCTTCCAGTAACAAGGCATTGAAAGATAGTTATAATAACACAGATATTCAACCTGTCTTGCATTAAATTTTTGTTAGAAACTCTGTCAAATTCAAATCATAGACAGTTACATTATAAGTGATGTCATTAATGTTAATGTAACTAGTAGGTTTGACTACTGTCACTTTCATCATGTGTACATACTTATTTACAGGTTCATATAAACTTAAAAAATCCTGGAAAGAAACTGGAACACCAGGGGATAAAGGTGGAATTTATTGGACAGATAGGTATTATTATGCTCTTGTTGTATTTTGTATTATTTATTATTATAAAATGTGTTATACTGTATATATATATTTTTATAGGTTTTATTTGTTTGATATTCCCTGCATTTTCAGATATTTAAGCATTTTCATAGCTTAAAATATTATTAATGGCAACAGTGACAGATGGCCACATGCCAATATGCTTGATTCTCTAGTTTATGTAAATTTTATTGCTAAAAAGAAATGCTTTGTAACATCAAATGGCATTGAGAGATTACAATTATTCAACAGTTGAAAATAACGAGGAAACATATATGTATTCTACCATATGGTTTTATTCTGCTAGTGGAAACTACCTTGTGTAAATCGTTTATTTATTTATTTATTCTTCTTGTTGTTGGTTTGTGGAGACAAGCTTTAAGATAATCAATATTCTTTGATATAATAAACTTGCTCGAAGCAAGATTTATTCTTCTTTGTGTAAAGTGATTACATCAGCCAAAGATCAGCACAAAATTATTTGTTATCAAACAATTTGAAGGTTTTAAGCCAACATAATTAGACTTGATTGTTAAATAATAACCAATCAAGTTTTAGGATTTATTTATTTTTTAATATATCAATCAAATTTAAAGTCATAGTAAACTTGAACAAATCTTGAATAAAGATATTGTTCTAAAGGTAAACAACATGCAGGACATTATATAAACGAAGATTATTTTTAAATGTACAGTAGTAGCTGCATGAAAAAACCCCGGAAAGAACCAGTTCCAAAGAAAATGTGAAATATGCAAACATATATCCCTCTGTAAATGTTTGATCAACAAGTTGACAAAAAAGAGGAGTTTTACTGTTCTGGATACATATATCCAGAAAACCCTAAATATCAGGAGTGTTCGCAGTATGATGATTAACTTCCTAAAAATTTGGAGTATAGAGGAATAAGAAGCTTCTGCATCAACATCAACATCAATGGAATTTAAAATAAAATAAATTTATTATGACTTTATTTACAAAAACATCTAAAAATATTCACAATGTTTAGAATTTCTGAATGTCATCTTTTAAAAATTATTAGTTATTTGTGTGGTTTCTTTCAGCCTTTTAAAGCATCTTATTCACACCAACAAAATACATTACAATCTCCAATCTAATCTAATGTGTTATTTATAAAAATAATTTCCTTTTCATAAAGATCTTTTTACTGTGAAAAAGCAAAATTTCAAGAGTTTGATAAGATTATTAGAAATGTGGTTGACTGAATGATGGATACAAATAATCATCTAAATGTTCAATAATACAGATGCTCCAGCTCAATAGCAGGATAATTTTTGTTCATCAATAATTCTATCAACAGAAATCTCTGTTGATGGTTATGATTTGATTATGTAGAAATGACAGAATGGAAGGATTATATCAGTGCCGTTCCCAGTCATAATTTGATACTGGTAGATTGGTATAGACACCCAATTTAAAACTTTTAAAGAACTTTATTTTAGCTTTCTTTCCTTTCGTACTCTTCTCCAGATACTAACAGAACCGAAGAGTGTGCGCGGTGTGAGGATTGCTGAATAGCAATGATCTACCATCTTTACTTTCACATTTGTGCATCCTCACCGAGTCACATACCATAAGACCATGTATTAGATCTCCACATTTAATGGTTTACTATTTTTCAGGTCGATCTGTATGGGGTTGGAAGGTCTTAAATATTAATGAAAAAAGAAGAGCACGTGGACACGTGTTGTTTACTCTTTTAATAAATAAATTTATGGTAATTGTACAAGTTAATCATTCTGAATAATTGACTTTCTTAAAACAAAATGTTCAAACCTATTTTTTTTTCGTATTAAAAAATCATCCATACAATATTTTATTAACCCCCATTGTGTGTGGACTGTTGTTGCTGTTTCAAGCATGGTTAAATTAAATGTTTGGTATATGCCAAAATAAACTCTGGGCATGGCACTGTAAATATGGAATGATCTGAATTACAAACAACAAACAGAGCTTGAAACTTCCAATGTTGAATGCATCTGGATTAAACTTATTTTAAATATTTTATTGTTTTTCAATATGTATGTCTAGACTGCCTGTCTCAGTGAGGTACTTACCTAAAGATTTTGATACTTTGTTTGATGACTCAATAAACACTGTGTTGGCAGTGGACAAAGAAACTTGTATTACTGAAGACCTAAACTGTGATTACAGAAATTACTCTTGGGACACTCAAATCAAAAATGTGTTTCTAAACAATGGTTTGAAACAAATGATTAAACAATCTACCAAAATTGACAAAACTATGAATACACTATTCAATATAATTGCTTACAGATATCAACAAGATAGTTAATAAAATAAAATATAATATAATAATAATAGTATACATAATGATGATCTCATAGGAGATGCTTTGCAAACTATATTTTAAAATATTCCAACCCAGAAAAAGAACTGCAAGAATTTATAACTGGCCTTTCTGCATGATCTATTTACCATTCCCTGGGCAAATGTTTTGCCTATCTCATTCTTCAACTCATCTTGTGATGCTTTTAAAATTTCTGGATTATATGAATAAACATGCACTTTTCATAGAAAGGAAAGTATGAGGGAGAGTAGACACCCCATGGTTGATGATCATGGAAATATAACAACAAATTAAGGACCGTGATTGCCACCTATGAAATGCTAGAACATCAAATAGTGAAATTGACTGATCAACCTATCACCAGTTGAGAAATTGAGTGAACCAATGCATCAAAAGAAGTAAATCAAATTACAACAGAAATGTATTCCAATAAGCGAATAATCCAAATGATTTTTGGGGGAAAATCGTAAAATGTTACCCTAAAAAAATTCTTCATAAAGTGTCAACTGTTTCAAAGTAAATGATAAGCTGATTTTGGTAATTACCAAAAGGATTGAAATCGCAAATTAATTATACAGTATTCCTATTTCAGTAGCATTGGAATGTTGCTGCAAAATACTTTTTCACCTCTACAAAATGTCGAAATATAATCTGGATATTTAACCCTTTAAATGCATGAATATACCTCCCAAGTAAGAAAGATTTCTGATAGCAAACCTTTATAATTCTGTGAGGAAACAGGGAGTCTTCTCAGCTTTCACTAAATTTATTTTACTTTAATATATTTCCAATAATTAACCCCCTGGGAAAAGTAAAATAACAAAGAAATGAGTATCAATTTAATTAATTTCAGGGGGTGTTATGAATTAAACGGTTAAAAAGTCATGTAAATCCAAATTATCTCGAGTTTAATTTTCAAAATGTAGATGCTGGAGATCTGCTCAAAATATGCTTTGTCCATACCAGTTTGGATTCCATAAAAATAGATCCACTAAACAAGCAATTGCCATTTTTGGATGCAATTAGAAAATTGTTGATGATGGAAAGTGTTGTTTATATGGACGAATGGAAAGCCTTTGACATTGTACACTTTTCTATCACATTAAAAAATGCTGTGGGATCCAAAGGTATACCATTGGTTTTGTGACTATTATTTGATTGGAAACATGTTGGTAGTTATGAAAATATTTTATCAAATACAGAAAGGATATTATGTGGAGAATCTCAAGGGTTGATTTTAGGCAGTCAGGGGCTAATACAGGATTTAAATTTGGGCGGCACTAGCCACCCCCAGTGGGGTCCAGGTGCAAAGCCACTGATATTATTTGTGTCTTTGGTGTCTTAGAAGTACAAATCCACCATTTTTTGGCTGTATTTATATGTATATTTCAAATAACTAAGTAAAGAATAACAGTAAACAACAGCACAATAAAAATTATATCGACATTTTTTATTAATTTGGGCATGAAAATTCAACGCCCAATAGTACTTTTCGCTATGGAATATGTCCTGTATTAGCCCCTGGCAGTGTCCGCCAATGATCTTTTCAAAGCTCTATTAACATCAAAAATAGGTCTTATGCCAACAAAGATCCAGAAATTATACAAAATACGTTGAATGCAGATGTCAGTTTTATTGCAAAAACCTTTTAATTCTGAACCTTAAAAAAAAGGAAAAACTGAACATCAAACCAAATGCTTAAGAAACCAGAGGTTCATATACGTACCTCAGACTTCATCAATATGTTGAAAACATCTATAAAAATGTTCCAACTGAGTAAAACTTTTAAAGGTGTATCAGACCAACCATTAATCCCATTGTAGCAAAAGCCATTTATCAGTCAATGATCTAACCAATCCTTTACGTACTCGTACCCAATAATACCCATCTTTAAGTCTACATCATATCAAGAATCTTGAATCGATCCAAGACAAATCCAAGAAGAGTTTTATTGTTCATTATACATCCTCCACAAAAATGAACTTCTATGAAAATATTGTAAAACAGTTAATGACGTATTTTAATATGTCAATAAAATCACCAAAATATCTCTCTCGATGGTTATTTTGAAGAACTTGTGCATATTAATAACACCAGAGGAAATGGACCGTTACTAGTCATAACAAAAGTTAGAAATGAAGTTGGAACAAAATCATTCTGTTTCAAAGGAGTGATTTAAAAGTGAATTAAAAGCAGATTTGAGGTCTGACAAAAATTTTAGTGTTATTTTATTTTATTTACTTATTTATTTCGCTTGAATTATATATTTTTTGTTTTGTATTCAATACGATATTTAATATTTAATTTTAACATGAATATTTTTGTTCTTTTATATAATGTGTGCTTAACTTTCTTCAAATCTACCTTTGGCTTTGTTTTGCACACTAGTTTTATATATATATAAATGAATAAATTATTTTATTTTAACATATTTTTATTTTTATTTATTTTTTTATTATTTTTAAGCAGGTCATTTTTGTGATAACAGGTCTATATGAACCTGAAAAGTTTAACCTGTACAATTATGAATGATACAATATTAACAACACACTGAAGTTGCATATTGACCTCTTGAAAATATTTTAATAATTTCCTTAAATATAATAATCTATTATTATTATTTGAAACAGCTATGTATTATAGTGCCCTTCAACACTATTATGATGGCACTTCAACACTATTAGGAGGCTTGTTGGGTCTCGTAAACGAGCATGGTGGCAAAATTACCACCCCTGTATAAATTTTGTGTTTGCTTGTTCAATTTTCCTAAAATTAGGCCCAAGCATTCCACATTTCTTGTATTACAGTCTAAAATAAAATTATGTCAATATTGATGATGTCATCAGTATTTTATGTAAAATGGGAAAAATTTTGAAGAAAAAATAAAAGTGCTAATAATTACAACAAAGTAGAATATATTAGTTCATATAACACACTAGTTGTGCATTACAACATGGCAATAATCTTGTTCTGTATAAAAAGTGTTACAAAAAGTTTTAGAATGGTTTTTGCATTTAAAAAAATCCATGATTAGAAGTAGTTATCACACACAAAAACTGATAAGTGGCAAAATTGTGTTAATGACATGTTTGTCCTCATCACACTAGTGACATCCCTAGTTTGGACTAGTTTTCAAATATTATTATAGAATTATTTTGTTTAAGAATTGTTTTATGATCGTGGAAACCATCATGAATTTACATCGCTAGTTAAAGAACTAGTGAAACCTGGTGAAATGACTACTAATGGATCCTACAAATTCGATTTTGTTAACGTTGAAAAACCATACGAGTCGTACACAGGAACCAATGTTAGACTGAGGTAGGTCCTATCTATGTTGCTCCTTATTTTTTTACTCAGCAAGGAATATTCTAGCATCAAAGGGCATGGGCATTGTGATAATTAAAATTGTAAAAACCCAGACCTCCCAATTTGAGTGGGTATTTGAACATGTTAGCATCCCAAAATGGGGCACTGCCTTCAATAGTCAAGAGGAGAAAAATATCTAGAATATCCCCTGACATACAGTTTAAGAATCTCTTCTTAATCCTTTCAGGAATATATAGCTTCTACTTTGAATAATTTGCAAAACCCGTTTCACTGGTTATACAATATCTTAACAATGTAGTTGTTCATTTGCATGTTTTTAACTTCCGTTGAATATTGTAATAATACCTCTAGTTGCTTTTCTGTTCAACGTGACAGCTAACATGTGGATTGATGCAAGAATGTATGAGAACCAACAATTTTTCAATTTAAATGTATAGGAGGACGACCCAGATTTCTGTTTATAGTTTTATAGTATATAGTGTTTTTTAGAAGATATATTTTTTGTGTTTTACCTATAGAATTTGAAAAATATAGATAGTATATTTTTTCCCTGTATTACTGTGTTATTATATATTAAATAAATAAAATAGGAAGTAGGAAATTTATCTCTCGCGTTTATTGGTCTAAATTCACAATGTGTACATCTAGTGATTTATTTTAAGTGTAATAACTTTAATATCTACTACGTTAACATTGAAAACAACTTATATATTTTAGGTATTTCCTAAAAGTCACCATTGTCCGCCGTCTTGCTGATGTCACAAAAGAATTGGACATAGCTGTTCATACATTATCCACCTATCCAGAAATGAATAACAGGTTAATCCTTTTGTTTATTACACATTATATATTATATATTTTATGGTATATTATATATTTTATGGTATGGAATTAATTTAATATTTTTTGTAGTTTTTTGTGAAGTTTCCATATTTAAGCTCCCTACAGATAGCTCTCTATATTTTTCATCTTCATTATAATCGCGAAATTTATCTTTGGGTTAATCTCAAATATAATAAAAGTAAAAATGCAAGGAGTAGGTGTAGTGAAAGTCACATCTGAATCAGATTTGGAATTTCATATGTTATTGATGAGACCACGTTTTAAGAAGAAAGTGATAAAGTGAATGCTTTTTTTATTATTCAATGAACAAAGAATACAAGAGGATCACTCAAAACATTAATAATAATAATAATAAAAACATGGACAGACAAACAAAACAAATCGGACATCACAATACAACAAGAAAGGCCATGATCCCCTGCAAGGCACAAATTAATCACTACTTTCATTCTTATTAAGATTTCAACTTTATATTAAACAACATTATTTCTCTCCTATTATCTCATGAATGATTTTTATTTTTTGCAGCATAAAGATGGAAGTGGGCATCGAAGATTGTTTACATATTGAGTTCGAATACAACAAATCAAAGTAAGTCTTCTATGAATTGATTTTCACGTCACACAACAAATCCTACCATTAAAACACCAGTATCGAAACATTTCTACATTAAAAATTACCTTAACTCTTCATTATATATCTCCTTTTCTAATACCACATATCATTTAATGTTTAATAAGTCATTTATAGAAGAAGGCATGTTTTCGTTGCACCTACATGTTAGAATAAGGTGTTAGAATTGAAGAATTTTAATAAGTAATAATTTTTGATAAATTTTAATAAGTACAACTCCTGGATCTTTTATGCAGGTAAATAAATAGAAAATACATTTTTATTAAACTATTTACTGTTTTATGGGTTCAATACCAACTGTGAATAAATTTACTCTTTTTTAGTTTCAATGCTAACTGTGAATAAATTAATTCAATTAAAAAGTGATTATTCTGCAGTAATATATATAAGAAAACTCCCTCTTTTGCCCAAAGAGCCGAACATTTTACAAGGCATGAAATTATAGTATATTGTGTTGTTAGTCTCTATCCGCATGTTGCATTCGTACAGATCTGTGTAAATAAAGTCTAGAAAAGCTATGGTTACATTTCTGAAATTATGCATTTGTTGTTGTAACTCCTTTCTAAGTGGCTAAATTTTAGATTTTTTAGCATGTTGCCATATTAATATAAAATAGACTGTTCTAGAATTTCTTGAAAATTTGAAAAAAAATAGTCTTCAAATTCAGATTCTTAGTCCAAATATATGCCTATGCTGAAGATTTCAATGACACACCATACACAATGGTAAACACACCATACACAATGGTAAACAACACCATACACAATGGTAAACAACCATACACAATGTAAACAACATTTCTGATTGCCGTGTGCCGTTGAAATTTTTAGCATAGGCATATTTTTGATGAGGAATCTGAATCTGAAGTCCGTTTTTTTATAAAATTAATCTTCAAATTTTCATGAAATTCTGAAAATGTCTATTGGACAACATTGTTAATGATTGATATTTGCAAATTAGGCATTGTTAACAAGTTATTGGAATATATTATATAGCATTATCACGAGTTTGTAAGTAAGTCAATTGTATTGCATGTCATTATATAGTTGCTGATTCCATGTGAAAGTGTTTCTAAACAACTTCTTTCGTTCCATGCTTATAGAAAGTGTTTCTAAACAACTTATTTATTCGTGTACTTCATTCATTTTAGGTATCACCTCAAAGATGTCATTGTAGGAAAAATTTATTTTCTGCTAGTCCGAATTAAAATTCGACACATGGAACTTGCTATCATAAAAAGGGAAATAGCAGGGACAGGTTGGTAGCATTTACAGGATTGTCATCTACAATCCTGGGCATAAATATTTAGCACAACGTGCCAAATTAACCAAAATGAGTTCACCACAAGTGATGTTTAAGTGAATACACATTATAAAGAACTTGGAAGTTAAACTTTTTCAGTTTACCTATGACTTAAGACTTAGGATCTTAGGTACTTTGGTAATGAAGTAACTGTGATTGTACAGCACAGGTGAGCATGGGGAGGGACTTCCTAGCTTCCTAACTGGTCCATTTTGATCCTTTCCTTTGTGACATCATAAAACAATGAAAACCTTAAAAAGCATGTACAATTTCCGTAGTTTTTCGTAAGAAAACATGCTATTTGCATTCCTACCAACTTTCCACTTAACAACTAGCACCGTTCTTCATTTTTTGCACATTTGAGGAAAAGTGGTAAAACATAAATGTGGTCTAAAAGCCCATTTGTGCCAAATATTTTGACCTTGATTGTAGATTGTCAGTTAGTCTCATGTCAGTTGTATGTATTAATTGTATTATTCAATTACTTATAAAAGCTAGCCCTAAAAACTGTGAATTGTTAAGTTTGCACATGGCAAATGCAAATTTAAAAAAAAGCAGCTTGTTGTAAAAGTAAAACAATTTTCTTTACAAATTGTTTGTAAAAAATGTATACACAAAAACGTTTGTTTGTACACTTGCTTTCCATTTACCCTGCTTTAGTGTATAGTAGTAGTGAGTATATTTTACGTGGCTAGCCTCTGTACTTTCAAGTCATAATACCTGTCAATTCTTTCCAGGAGTGGTCACAATGTAACACCTGGTTGTATGTAAGGTTCCGATTGGAGCTAAGGAAGCTCTCCCCTCCGCTCTACGAGTCAGGCGAAGTGCTACTGCTCAACCATACAACTCCACGTTTGACCTCGAAAAGGGTTAACAGAGAGTTCATCCTCTCATAATTTTTGGTCGTCATTGGTAGTGCTCGAACTCGGAATCCTTGTATTGCGACACCGCGGCGCTGCCAACTGAGCCAATGCTCCTTGAAATTGTTTTCCAAAGAGTTTTAGAACTCGTGGTGTCATTATATTATTATTTTGTAGGTCCAAACACATACACCGAGAATGAGACAATCGCCAAGTATGAAATAATGGATGGAGCGCCAGTCAGAGGTACATATGATTTGTTGAATGTGAACATCGCATTGTCCCCAGATGGGACATAATACATTCAGTACATGTGTAAGATGAATACAACAGCATATCTGCAATTAGCGGTAATAGGTGCACTTTTATGAAAAACAATTGTTGTTCTGCAGTCTTGGTGTAGAAGATGGTTTCTATGTGAGTTTGTATAATAACTACCTACTATCAGATCAAGGAATAAGGACACATAAAAATCATATCTGACCATTTTAGCGTATTTAGCAGATGTCATCAAATGATTTCTTTATTTCTGTATGTTTTGGCGTTATTTTATTCAGGAGAATCCATCCCAATTCGTCTCTTTCTATCCGGATATGAACTTACACCAACGATGAAAGACATCAACAAAAAGTTTTCTACTCGTTATTTTCTAAACCTTGTTTTGGTAGATGAGGAAGAACGTAGATACTTTAAGCAGCAGGTATGCCTTTAATTCATCCACTCCCGACGCTTCTTCTTTAAAGTCCGTTCTTTATTGAATTTCCCACTTAAAAGCATTTTGGAGGGTGGAAATCATTTTAAAGCTTTTTCCCTTGTAATATTATTCCATACGTCAGTTGATGTTTTGGTCTCCTTGGCACAAGTGTGTGTGTGATATGGGTTTTGTCAGTTTTCTTAATTTTTCAGAACGCTGAAATATTTTATTTATATTATGCTATTTTGTTCATGGGGTTATTTATACCAAGAGAGAGAGAACGTTGTCAGGTATCATTTCACGGCTGGTCATACTGGAGTTAATTAAGTGGAAGCTAGATTGATCTATTCAGCCTCGAAGAATAATCCTTGCTTGGTTGGATTAATACCCAGTTTGCGATATTCCAACGGAGATTGTGTTATTTTTCTCTATTTCAGCACCCTATAAGGAGTGCCCGTAGGATAGGCTTACTCCGTTATAATCTTCTAGCTATCCGTCTGGGATGGGTGGGTGGTAGGAAAAGGCACGCTCGTGTTTTGTGTTCGCGTGTATATTTATTTTCGATTGCATCGACAACAAAACCTAATGATGAGCTTTATTTTATTGATACTTTTTTGTTTGTTTTTTATGTAATATGCTGATGCTTTCGATTACAACATAAATCGATCACATCTCCAGTTCTCCTTGTGATGGAATGGCACGATTAGTGATAATTAGTGATAAATTATACTGTATTTTATTAGGAAATCGTTTTATGGCGCAAAGGTAACATTCAAAAGCGACAAACAATTGCTGGTCTGGAAGGAAAGTTTGAAAGAACGTAGTTAACGACGAATGCTGTTCAATAACTCAAGAAATTATTATTTTGTATCGCTCACAAATATATAAATAGACAGATATCTCATATCCACTTTTCGCTTGTAGAATATCTTCAGCAAGTCTCTCTTTCTGTTTTTGGAAAATAAGCTGTAATTCATATTGTGTGTGGCTTTTCATCTTAATTTAAAGAAGTGTTGTTTTCCATTAGCTAGTATGTGATAATCTTTTTCTGCCGATGTTTAAAATCGAATCAAAACTAAATATAACTATGGTTCTACAGCTCACTGGTTTCAGCAGAATTTTATATAAACACGTCATATGGTCTAAGACGGTTTGGAAATAATTTTTATAAGTACGGTAGAGATTATGATTATTTTTCTTTTCTTTTAAAATATTTTTCTGGCGGTGATAAGTTTTATACATACGAACTGTGTCTTTTGTTCGCATGTAAAATAGGCTATAATGAACTTGAAAAAACTGCTGATTTTGGTAGTTTATCTCTGTTGCGGAAGCAGCAGGGTCGTGTTTGTGGTGGCTGTTGCTAAGCAACAACTATAGTTTTTTCAATTCCGGTGACAGTTATACCGATTATTTCCGTAGTTGTAACAGACAGGACCAGAAGCAGATTAATGTGGTATTGTGCTTACTGATTGATGACGAGGCCTGGCGCTAGCGTTCGCAGGAATTTTGATATCCCAGAATATAAAGAAAGTTTGAAAAAGAAAAAAAATTATATATAACCTGGAATTTACGGTAATAAATAAATAGATTTTTCAGTTCTTGCTCGTTTAACGTTTTTATCGTTGGAGTTTTCATCTTTTCGATATTTGGTTGTCGAATCGTTGGGTTTTTTATACGGATTAGTTTTAAATATATGGTAATCTGTGTTTGAATACACCGATTAGCTCCAATATTTATTGAGATAACACTCATTTCATGCTAAGCAGCGAGAAACTTACCAAATATATTTAATATACAACTTTTCCAGTTTATCGGATACTTTTTGCATTTGATACATTTCTCGCACGCATTTCTTAACGCGACATTTTCTTCTCGATTCTTATTGGCTTAGCACAAAACATCCTTGAAAAATAAGTAGGATTTGTTCAAACTTTTTTCGAGTCGCTCGATCGATCGATATTATGAACACGACACTGCGGGACAATCGCGATAAAAGAAGCGAATGAAAATTATCCTTCAACTCTTTAATGCATAGTGCCCCCGGAAAGAAATCAAATCATTTGTCATTTCTTTGTTATTTTGCTTTTTCTTTGTTATTTTGCTTTTTCCAGGGGGTTTATTATTGGAAATATAATGTAAAATAAATTTGATAAAATCTGGCAAGACCCCCTGGTTCCTCGTGAGATTATAAAGGATTCCAATGGGAAGTTTAATGTAACTAGGAGGTGTGTTTATGCATTAAAGGGTTAAGAATATGGTACTAAGGTTTCCTGGATGATCTCCTTTGATCAAAATTTTCAAGTCTGCCGCCATTTTACTTGAAGTTTCTAATGTGATAAAAGGTCAGTGAAATGAATTACTGTGGTGATATAGTGGTAGAAACAAACATGAAATCTCACCACGTTTCCCGCGATCACTTATCCATTCTCTTCATTCAGCGGGGCCACCAGGAAACAAGACGTGATTCTCCTGTTGCTTGTGTAGAAATTTCACACGCTACGATCATATTCGTTACTAATCAAAGAAGTGTTTGTGATATGCACCAACGACTGCTTTCTTAACCCTGCAATGTATAAACATACCTCCTGGTTATATTAAACTTCCAATTAGAAACCTTTATAATTTATGGGGGAACTAGGAGATCTTATCAGCTTTTACCAAATTTATTTAACATTTTATTTCCAATAATTAACCCCCTGGAAAAAGGTAGCAAAGAAATGACAAGTGGTTTGATTCCTTTCGGGAACACTATGCATTAACAGTATTAATTGTCAAGTCGTATACCTTTCTTTTGGGGGAACACAATGTTACTCATGTATTGAGCAGTAAGACTAACTAAATATGGGTTAAAACAATAAAAGTTTCGCTCTGAAGAAGAATGTTAATATTTTAATTGTTTAGTTAAGAAAAATAATTAGTTATATGGTGCGAATTCTCTTAGGTCTTTACTTTTTTGTATAGACATCAGTTCATCGTGTTAATATTGTATAACATGTTGGTTGGGTTATGACCATGTATAAACCTGAATAGTACAACATGTTCTTATATCTGCAATGAGTTGTACCTCTCAACTGTGTGTCACACGCTTCTTATTTAATTTAATTTTAATTGATTAGATTTGTCAATTTTTTTTAATTAAAAGAAATATCCTTATTTTCATTTCCTTCGGGATAAAACATTCACTTTTTTTTACTTTCTCTATCCCGCTGTTTTCAGTGGCTTTGTGGAAGTAACCTGCAGTCTACCTAAATAAAAGATATGCCTTAATTTAACTATAATTTATTCGAGTTAGCTTTCTTTTTTGAAGGAGTATGTAGAAATTTTACTGTTTTTTAGGAACCATCCTTAGTACGTAAGCACTATTTCGGCTAACATTTTACCCCCAGCTATTAACCCTCCCCTTCCATTAATTCTCTACAGAACCAACAAGCCAATCAATGTCATCGTTCGCCATGGTTTTCTTTTCCACTGAGTCGTCCAAATTATTAAAACTTCGCCAAGTTGCCTACTAATAATTTATTTTCCTTATCAAAAATAATTGTTAAGAAAAGGAATTGATTACGCTTTAACAATCAATAAAAATAGTTCTACGAAGGAGTATCATAAAGTTCTACGAAGGAGTATCATAAGATTTGATTAAACAATGGTACAAACATGGTAGCGAAAAAATGTGCCAATCAAGTTCAATTTACATGGCACTCGTGCTGTAGTTGGAAAGTGTGGCAGAAAATCAGTCAGATGTGAAGTTACATGTTTATAAACCGGAACTAGTATATGTGTTAGCCTGCGACATGTTGAAGTTTAAACGAATAGGAGAAAGGAACAAAAACGTTTATTTTTAAAAAAGGGTACATACGCAAGACATTTAGCACCTTCCCCTGTACGCTTTTGGTTTACCCCACGAACCCCTCAACTGCGTACATATTTTATGAATGCTTCCTTAAAAGACGGTTTCCACTAGTGCGTTTTTTCCCACACGAGCAGGAGAAAGTTGAAAATGCTCAACTCCACAGCGGACAAGCGCGAAAAATTAAATTGAGCATGCGCAAAAACGTTCGCTCCGCCCGCGCGGGCAAAAATGCACTAGTGGAAATCGGCCTTTAAACATTACGAATCCATGCGTACGAAGTACACAAGACCTGTGAATATTATCAGGTCTACACAATCGTATTATTTGAGTCATTTTTTGAGTTTTAGACCCATCTCTACAATACTTTCCAAAATGTTTTCGGTTTTAGGCCTCTTTCAAGTTTCCTCGCTATTATTTGATAGAGGTCCATAAAACCAGAATAGAATAGGTGTTGACGGGAAATTCGGTGAAGTCGCACTTACCACAATTAAGGTCAAAGTATTTGCCACTTATGAGTTTTAGACCCAATTTATATTTTGTCACTTTTCCTCAAATATGCAAAAAATTAAGAACGGCTGTGGAAACTTGGTAGGAACGCAATTACCAAATGTTTTCTTAAGTAAAACGTCGAAAATAGTACTTATTTCAATGTTCTCATTGTTTTATGACACCACAAAGGACACAAATGAACCAATTAAGAAGCTAGGAAGTCCCCCCCCCCCCCCTCGCTAAAATGTGCTGAACAACCACAGTCATTACCAAAGTGCCTCCTAAATTCGTTGGTAAACTGAAAATGTTAACTTCATTATGTATCACTAAAACATCACTTGTGGTGAACTCAATTTGGTTAATCAGCCAAATATTCATGACCATGATGACAGTGTAATTTCATCAGAAACGATGGAAAGTGTTCTTAGTTCATTGATTTTTCAATTTCAAGATGTCTCAAAGTCCCATTGGAGGGTAATCGAGGCACCCCTTGCAACCGTGCTGTTAGATCACGGTTATGTCAGTACATACTAAGATCTCAAGTCTTAAGTGAATACCTTAATTTTCAGCGTACTAGAATTTCGGCGGACCTTGTTTTCTGGGAACTTAATAGCCCAAAATTTGGCTGTTTTTTCGTCAATTAACTCTTCTGGTTTTCGTCAATAATGAGTCATTTTTTTCTTTGTAAAATACTATATTTTTGTATATTTTTTACATAGATATATAATAATAAACATAGAAATTAGTGATTTTATCCCTCAATACTCAATAGGGCCAGAAATTGGTAAGTTAGCGTTATTTGTTTCTTTTTCTCATCCTCTATATACCTTTTTGTTGATCTCAAGTTACAAGGACATCTTGTTACATTTTATCACGCCGTGTTGTTGGGTAACGTGATCTGCTCTGTCAGAAAAAATATTAACAATTAAAAATTTCGATTTTCAAGCAAATTTAGTAGCTGCCTAATTTCGGCAGACTTTATTTTCGGCGGACTTATTGCCTATAAGTTGGTCAATCTGAAAAGGTTTATCACGTGACTCATGCTGTGTAATGACACGGGACTCATTCTGATTATTTATGCACCATGTCACAGTATATTGTGTGCTCGATTATCTATGTATTGTGTGCTCGATTATCTCTGTAGAGTCACACTTGCCAGTCAATCAAAATGAGTACGACGAAAAGCAATGAAATGGCGTCCATGTACACAAACATTTTCATTAAAATTTTCGGAATGCGATTTTGAGATGTCTTGAAAACAAAAAATCAATGTACTAAGAACGCTTTCTCGTTGGCGCCTTGTCTCATTATATTACGAGCAAGCATGCTTGTAGAATGTTAAGGTATGTTATGCAACTTTCACATTTTACTATAGGCCTAGCCTATTCGTACATTGTTACTCAGGTCACCCATAATGGTGGTTATAACATCTATGAACAAAGTGTCTAATTTACCAAAACAGTATCCACAAGTGATGTGAAATTATCCAAGATATCAAGGTACAAATTTTAAATTTGGTTTACAGTGATTTAAGATTTTTCTTTATTAGACGGTTGTTCCATACGGTTGCACAAGGAGAGGTACCTACAAGCGTTATCAAAATATTTTAGACTGTTCCGATTTCAGGCCTCTTCCAAGATCCCTACCTATTCAATAGGGGGTCCATAAAACTAGAATGGGATAGGTGCTCACAGGAAACTCGGTAAAGTCATACTTACCAGTGTATTTTCATTAAAAACAAAGGAAAGTGTTCTTAATTCATTGATGTTTCCATCCCAGGACGTCACAAAGTCCGATTCCCTCCTATACAGAGGAAAGCGAGGCCATCACCCTCCCCCGCGCTGTATGATCATGGTTCCTCCAAAATACCTAAGATCCTTAAGTCAGCAGTCAACAGTCAATCTGAAGAAGTAAACCGAAAAATATTAGCTATAAGTTTCTATATATACTCTATTCCATTACTTGTGGTACACATTTTTGTTATAGTAGCTTACCTAAGAATTGGATCTTTAGGTCTGTGATGTCCTGAAGCACTTACGCCAGTGAAGTATTGACACATTCCGAGAGAGGACATTTGCATGTATGATGATCATATGAAGTTACCATCTACTCCCAGGGAAAAACAAGAATGGGACGCCTAAATTCCCAAAACATCCAACACGTTATGATTGCAGCTAGTTCAGCACAGTTGTTCAAGGGTGATGTGATAATACTAATTTCTAATTGGAATTATGACATCATACAAACTAGAGGATAATGAAGTTCGAAAACACTTTATTGTTTCTCGTGAAAGCACACTGGCAGAAAGATTTTTAGCAAGTTTCCCGTTCACATCTTCTTCTACCCACACTCGTTATTTTTCATGAAAATATACTAAGATTGAATGAGCATATTCACTCACGATCTCTTCACAACATTAACCTAACCTTCCTGCACAAATACCATATATGGAAGAATAAAAGTCATTGAAGTGTGACTTCCTGATAGCCATCGTGTTACCAACTAAAAAGTTATAAGAGTTTCGGTTGGTAAATTCTTTCAAATTGCAATATAAACGTTTTACGGTGGACTGTTAAAATAACACTAGCAAACAATCGTTTCAAAGGTTTCTAAACGGATAAATTTTTACTACGCCATCGGAAAGAGGAAGTACGCAGTATTTATCCTGTCAATGTAGATTATATAATTGTAGGACGCTTTATTTCGTTGTTTTTCCTTTGCAAAACCAAAACTCAGTGTTAGACATTGTCCTCCTCTGGTCCTTTGCACAGGTGTGACCTGCACAGGTGTGATCTGATCACTGCGCATGTGCTAACCCTTTAACGCATACGCATACCTCCTGGTTATATTAAGCTTCCCATTGGAAATCTTTGTAATTTTTTAAGGAAGCGGGAGGTCTTATCAGCTTTTAAAAAATTAATTTTATATTCAACAATTAACCCCCTGGAAAAAGCAAAATAGCAAAGAAATGATCAATGATTTAATTCTCCTCCGGGGACATTAAAGCGTTATGTCAATATCATTTTGCCCTTACGAAATTAAGCATATAAAATGGCGTTAAACCATAAATAACTAAAAGATATTAGCCACAAATTTAGTAACGATAAGAAATTAAGAAATCATGACAGGTTGCACGCCATTCACGAAAGAATATATTATTTTTGCAAATATGATAAAATCAAAATATAAAAAATAACTTCTTACAAAAACATGTATGCTTTTCTTCAGAATCAAAATCTGAAGACTGATAAGACAATCGGTAAAAAAAAACACGGTGAAAGAGGGTGCTAAAATACATTGATTAGAAATTCTGTATGTTGTGAAGCATATTCGGTTCGTTTTAAAACTGCTGAAAATGACCAATCCGGCAGGTCACGTTCAATTACTCCATTTATATTTCAGTATATTTTGACAATGTAACATAGAGGAGGAGAGCGAATAAAAATGTACTCGAACATGGTGTGGATGTTTGACGAGGAAGCATCATCACGTAACTTTTAGACGTACTACTGACAGCGTCTTTAAATTCTCTTTTAGACATTCAATCCGTATTCGATTCATTCCATTTCGTTTAAACTTTTAAATTTTTCTTCGAAATCTCTGGTCAGAGTTCTTTATAAACACTAAACTTCACTTATCCAATAAAGTTGCCAAATCAAGTCAGCTAGTCAACAAATCTTTATTCTTTCCATTCCCGTGACTAACTTAATAATCAAATCATGCCGTACTCTAACAGCCTCCTCTTTTGAATGTAGCCTTTCAGCACTAGACTCAAGCCAAATCTTTCCTCTTCCGCCAACTCAAAGATTGCGTTCCTCCGCGGTCTTCCAACACACTCAGTGAGTGCATCCATCACACTGATGCCACTCATACGATTTATGCTGAGCTTTGATGCTCGCTTTGGAGTCCGTCTAGTGTTCGCAACTTGACTTATTGAATCGCAACGCTCGATAAAGAAATGACCAGCATCGATATAAAAGTTATTGTTGTTAAGTTCTTTATGTCGGTAAGCAGTTCGTGTTCCTCTCCTTCTGCGACGTAATACTTTACAAATACTACGGAATATCTTTATAGCCATGTTCAAATGTTCTCAAGTTCTTCACAATCCTCTTACGAACCATCTATGCAAACCTGCATGAAAACACAATGAAATAATAACATCCTTGAAGAAAAGCTGATGAATATTGCAGTGAATTAAGCACAAGCACGACATAGCTGCACTGTTGATCTAAACGTTATCTAACGAACCTCATGAGACAAGCGACACATTGGTTAACAAAGTTGTGAATGGTGAATCATATAACAATGGACGTTGACAACAACTATCTACAGCAGGTGTTACACTTACCACTAAAATAAAAATGTTATATATGTAAAACAATAAATCTGCAAGGGAATATTTTGCTTTAGCGAAAATTTGATACTCGAAATGACTCTTCGTCAGTTCGATGTTTTCTTGGTATAACAATATTCTGTGATTATGAAATTATGGATACTTCAGAAATAACTCTGGTATTTCAACCATGTTGGAAGTTTGCTGAGGAAACTTTATTCATAATTAAGCTACAGGAATTTATCATTTATGCTAGATGAATACTAAACCTGTACATCATGATTTCCATTGAGACAAGTGACAGGAAGCAGTTCTCAGTTGTCACATCATGGTCACACGGTGTTGCAACAAAGTTACAAACAACGTCTGTAACGTTTTTTCAACGTTGTTAGAACGTTGTTTGACCATGATATGCCCACTGGATTGTAATTTTAAAAATTGCAAATAGAACTATATAGTTTACACTATCTCATGTAACAGGTACACCAAACCCTAGAGCACAATCAAAATAGGCATATACACCGCGTACAATTAAAACATTTTCTCTCTATCTAGTCTTTTATTCTTGCTTCTTTTTTTATGGCAAAATACGAAAACAGCCAACGGATTGTTCTGGAGGTGTGTCAGTCCTGGCAAATAGACCTGTTTTAGAGAGATAATGAATTTGTTTTCCTGGCGAAAGGGGCTGTCTTAAAGTCCAGGTTTTTTCCTGGTAAGTTGAGCTGTTCTATGAGTTGTTAATTTTCAGATTTCGTCAAAATGTACTGTTCTAAGAGAAATAGCCACTCTTCCCGGAAAAAAGATGTGTTCTAATCGAACCTCGATTTTTCTTTTCATTTGATTCAAGAACGTACTTCCTGATACTTAAGAACAACAACAATGTCTGATGGCTGCTTATGAAAATATAATATCGTTCTATTGTTCATTTATTTACTCACCATTCCTTTCCTTTGACTCTAATTCTTGTGTTTGTGTTTGTATCACTTGATCTCCAATTTTCGTAACTTCTTTTTAAAAGCGTAATACTCGTTATTATTTCATTTTCATTTTTGAAATTAGCTATGTGTGAACGTGAAGTAATATTCTCAATGACATCATGAGTTAGGTTTGGTTTACAACCACCCTCCTTCGTTATAAGAATTGTGTATTCCTATGATTTCGGACATACCAGATAAATTTTGAACGTTGGACTATCGAATAAAATTGTATTTATCATATTTCGAAAAAGGCGGGAAAAGAAAGGAACGAAAAGTTCGCTTGCTTTGTATTTTAATAGTAACTGGTATTTGTTGAAGTATGCTTTATATTTGGACACGATCAAAATTATTAAATCTAATTTCAAAAGCGCTATAATGGAGGGTTTTTGTGGTCACGTGATGTATGTATACATGCTGAGAACTGTTATGTGTTTACAGCGTTTTCCAATGCTAACTATAATTTATTCAATAATATATTTAATGTATTCAATAATATATTTAATTTAATATTCAGATCTGTCCGCAAATTATTATTTATGATGGTGGAAAAGAAAAAATAATAACGTTAACATGCGCAGAAAAATCAGTTAGCATCTTGTTCTTACCATTTTCTTGTACTTACAAGCCTCCCTGCTTGTTTACCAATCGTGCGGATAAGACACTCGTATTTTTCATGTACCTTATATACATATTTCACGTGTTTACAACACAGCAGAGCTTGTTTACAATTTGCTTGCCAGGAAATGTTTCTGGCGTCAGACGATGTCGGTCTTTTCCCGCAATTCATCTGAAATTAATGTAAAACTTCACGACATTAAAAACAAGCACGCGCGCGGTATAAAGGGCTTTACAGTGACACAGGCTTCTTTCCTTTTTTCTTAATTTCAGATAGGTAAGTTAACTGTGAAAGTGTTGACTTTATCTTTTTTTCAGTAGCACATTCTTAGAATCTTAGCCTTCAAGAAACGTTCAAAGTATAGTAAATTAAAATGCATATTCCCGGACCTTACGGTGAATTTTCATACACAGGGTAAAATATTTGGCGGTAATTCTTTACTTTCATTCATTAAAAGAGTTCAAAGAAGTTCAAAGTAAATATGCGTGTGTTTCCCTATCTTCTATGTCACATCATATATATAGAAAGTTTTAAATTATGCAGGCCTTTTGAAACCTGTTTCCATGTTGCTCTGAATGTTCTCATGAAACGAATGCTGAATCGTCACATCAAATCTTCATAACCTATTCACACGTGACTCATATACTTATTGTTCTAGACCTGAAAATAGCGACCGCATGGCCGACCACGTGTAACCTTTCGAATCTTTTGAAATTGACCTTGCGAGTTGAAGGTTGAACCGTCAGGGTGGTCTCTTGATTCTCACGCATGTCACATATCAGAATGATTCAACATGGATAAAATACTCTGACTCAGAAGGGAACTTTTATCTGAGGTCGTATTGTGGAGAGCAAGGCGGGATACTTGATCATTGCATTCGCAGTCGGTTGTATTGTGGTAAATATTCATAATAGGAGGACAGCCTTCGTGGAGAGGCAGAAAAATCATTAAGCAATTTTACTGTAAATTAAAATTTGGTTATTGAATATAACGCAAGGAACGTGTTTGAGTGTAAGAATCTTTTGACAAAAATATTCAGTAAGGTTTACTCATCTTTTAGAAAACACAACCAGGTTCAAAAACGTAATTCGAAGGCAGCCAGCACAGGTGTTCTAGGAAACAGGTATACTAGAGGTGTATCAGTCCTGGCAAATAGAGCTATTCTAGAGACATGACGAATTTGGATTGAGCTATTCTAAGAAAAAATTGTCTTTTTCCTGGTAAATTGAGCTGTTAATTGTTAATTTTCTGATTTCCTGGAAAAATGAATTTTTCTTCTTGGGGAAAGGAGATGTTCAAAGGAAACATCGAATTTTCTCTCATTTGATTCACGAACGTACTTCCTGGTAGTTAAAAACCCTTGTTTTCTTAGAACAGCTCTTAATGGCTGCTTCTGGCAATTGGACAAGGAACAAATTTACAATAAGCTGAACCATCTAATTGTTGAATGTTACCCCCTTATATATTGTAACTAACATTTTGTGGACCGGCAGAACCGGTCACGTCTTACGTGGATTTAGTTAGATAAAATAAGTTCCAAATATATTTTATGTCAAGCAAGTTAAAAATGTCAAAATAATGCGGTTTGTTTTAGGCAATCTAGAACAAAAACGTTTCTTCGTCGCGACATTTACTTAAGTATCCCCCCTCGTATTTACCCCAATCCAAAAATCGTTCCTACCGGCTTGCATGATACTTATTAATGCTATTTTTGTTCTTTTTTATACTAACACAAAATGACCATCTTTAGATAGAAACCCCTGCCCCCAAAAAATTATGGTTGCGCTTCTGTTTATGTATCAAGAATCGTTTTGAAATATTGGAAAAAGCTCGTTTATGAACATACAATATTATGTGCGTGGGAACTTTCTCAAATCAAACCAAACTTTAAAAAAATTAGACAATAAACAACAACATTCGCTTAGAATCATATTTAACGAAGAAAATCAAATACCAGCAAAAACCACACGTGGCGCCTAAAATACATTATGTTGTATGCTGTGACGTTATACATTTTAAAACATGTAAATTTTATTTTTGAATGTGAAAATAGGTCAAAAAAGAAAAATTTAAAAAACTTCCACATTTTTATATAGACTCCGCGTAATCACTCCTCAAAAATTCCTGACCACTAAGCTTGTTTTGCCTCAAAATGTCTGATGTTTAAAGCGCTGTATCTCACAAGAACTACATTTTCGAAATGTACTAAATTTTAGTGAATTTTGTTCAATTTTAGATGCTCCTTCCAACGACATATAACATTATTCAAGTTAGGGGAGGGGGTTATATTATTTTTGTTCTATATTTTTCTATATATTTGTTTTATAATTTGATTATCAATTTGTGTATGATTTATAAAGGAATTTAATAAATTATATTGCTAGATATTATTCAAATGATTGTTTGATAAACTATTTATCTCAAAGATTTGCAGAAGATTTTTTGCTTCTTTTTTGCGCTTAAAGGCCGTCACCCCCGGTTAGTTCTTCTGGTAACGATGCACCCATTTCGGAGAGATTTTGTTCACAAGAAAAAAAATTGTATTTGAAAGCGGATTGTATTTATATTTTTAATCAACGCGAAGTATAAAAATAATCCTTCAATCCATAAGCATACCTTCCCTGGTTATTTGAAACTGGAAATCTTTCTAATTTTATCAACTTTTACCGTATTGCAGGCTTCTTGGTATGAAAGATGTTTTGTTTGTGTTGTATAATCGTTGTAAGGAAATGATGACAAGTTAATGCTATAGCCATGCGAATATATTTTCTAGCTGTTAGTTATTTTGCTGAAAGAATAGATTAGTTGTCCAACATTGTACTTATGGTATACAAAACGCAAAACAACGGAATATCGTTAATATTCCACCAAAGGATAAATTCTTCAAATTTCGATTTGCATTTGAAAAGGTTGCAGACCAGAACTCTTATTTTGGCAAGCGGCTCCACTCATCAGGGACCGCGCGAAGAGGGGGGCCGGAGGGGGCCATGCCCCTCCCCCACCCCACACACTTTTTCACCAAATAAAGTTGTCTTTGACAATCACTGAATTGAATGTTTATCTGGATATGTTTTTCATTAAGCTTAAGTTTATAATAGTAAAAAATTGCGATTTAGAGCCGTTTTAGCCATTCTGGGACTAAATATGGATACACCTCCGGTCTAATGTAAATTTATGAAAGATCACTGGAACTTATCAATTTTTACCAACTTTATTTTTCCTTTATTTCCAATTAGTAAAACCCATGGAAAAGCAAAAAAGCAAAGAAATGAATACAGCTTTGAATAATTTCCGGGGACACCAGGAACTGTAAGATTCGAAACGCCCCGCGAGCACAATGTCTGAAAGTATTTGGTCGACACTCAGAATGAGCCTGTCTTACGTGGAAGGTTGGATCTAATGCAAGCCACAGAACGTCGCGATTTAAATGTACTTTATCAGAATTTCTGGTATATTGAACTGTTTTAAGAAGGAAAAAAATCTCTTTCCTGGAAAATTGAGCTGTTCGAAAAAAAGAACCGCGCATCTGGGTGTGTGTTCTAATGAAACTTTAATAGCTTTCTTGGTTCGTTCCGAAAACATACTTCCTGGTAGTTTAGAACACTTTTTTTTCTTAGAACAGCTCTGCTGACTGCTTCTGCATGGAGATATTTGCAAAAAGATTCTTCTTCAGTGAGCGGTTTTCAACAGCTCATGATTATGCAAACAATACAGCACAAAATTAACACCGTTAACACTTCATTGGTTACAACTATTCATATTCACTGTGTCGGAACTAAAACCTTTGTATCTCGTGTGTGCACAAGGAGCTAACATTGTATACAAACTGGTGACATAATAGATGAAGGTGTATTTGAAGATTTGCTTAACTCTACGAAACTTGGTGGAAAGTGCTACAGTAAATTTGTACAAGATCGGCTTGTTACCGGTATCAAATCCTTATTTGGTCGTATTTCGAGTAATAGAATGAATATCGGACTGAGAAAAGAAAAGACCTACCATAAGAAATATAATTGCCATAACATTTTGAGAGGAGCTATTTCAGTGTACCACACTCATAAGTGTCTCTCTGAGTATAGCAGAAGCTGATGGGAATATTCGTCAAAGTGACAAGGCTGGTCTACGAGACATGATAATATAAGAAGCGGATGTATTTGGAAACACGTATCTTCCTAATGTAAATACGATGGAATGGTTGGAATCATCTGTCAAACAATTAGAAATATAAAACGAATTTTTTTAGGTTCTTTTAAAGGCTTTCGCCTCCTAGAAACAGCTGTCCAAATGTTGTTGATATTATAATGGACACGTACATAACAAACAGCAACAAAGAAAGTACCAGATCGATGTAGGGATAACAAACACCTCAAATATCCAACTGAAGATTGTAGAAAACGTAATGAAATTCCACACCATGACGGGACACTATACGAGCTCGCTTCTATCGTATAGGAAAAATTAAAGTGATGAAGAAGAAATTGAAAGACCCAAGACAAGTCTCGGAAAGACATGTCGCTTACGGAAGAGGATATTGAAAAGTGTAAACGCTTTGTACAAACTGAGCTTTCAGCTCAGAGAGTTAACAACCATGCACATTCCACAATACTGCACCACAGGAGCACATTCGCATATTGCATTACAGGCATCACTTGTGGCGCACACAAATATATAAACATGACTTATGGTTCTTGCAAAGAGGTCATCTTCCGCGTGAATGAATGTGACGTGAATGGGAGTCGAACCCGTACGTAACCCTTGGATTGCAAGTTAAACTCGCTCATCACTGTACCACAGCTCCATTATGCATAGCGGAAAACAGAACATTGAATTATGTGTACAGACATGAGTTCGGTTACATCATTAACCCTCCTCCAGACCTGGATGAGATGTGCTGAAAACAACATCATTCCGGTCGATTTAAAGCATAAAGGATGGCAAGTCACAGCAATGGGTGGTATAACACCCGTATGATTTACTCCCCCCTCTATTTTCACCAAATCTATACTAGTCAAAGAACATAAACAAACGAAATCAATTAGAAATTATGATGCAGATAGTGAAGAAAAGGAAGCTAAATTAAATAAATCACCTACAAATAAATTTCATGAGTGGATACATTTTTGAAAAGGTAATTTCATTGGCTATCGAACGCACTAGGTGCGGGAGCCCAATTCCGAAGTGTAAAGCAACGTGTAGAGGTCGAGCAATGTTAAATTTTCAATGTAGCCCCCGGACCCAGCCATAGAAACTCGTCCAATTAGGTACCATAACTTCAAAGGGTGATACTCGGCGGCATGAGGGTCAAAAATGTCTCGTCGCAAATCGAATTCGCCGTGTCTCTTCGACCATGCTTCCTACAATTGACCGTCGTCCACAATCTACGACGGTGCTTTCTACAAAGCATCGTCGTAACTCGTGACCATGCTTTTTACTGTCGCACCTTCTGACGGTGCCTTCTACAAAGCATCGCCGCAGCTCATTCACGACGGTGCATTCCAAGAAGCGTACTTGCACATTGAACGACCCCGCTTTGTAGAAAGCAGCACTGTAAATTTCACCACGACGAATCCTACAAAGCATCGTCGTATAGTTGAGTGACCCCTCTTTCTAGAAGTGCGTCATATATTTAAATCAAAATAATATTTCTAGTATAACTTTGCACTTTTATATCCGACCCTGCATTCTACAAAGCATCACCATCCTATCTGGAGCGATTCCTTCTTTCTACAAAGCATCGTCTCAAGTTTTCACCACCATGCTTACTACAATGCATCGTTAGACATAACTTTGACGATGCATTCTACAATGCGGCGGCGTACATTGCGACCATGCTTTCTATAAGGAAGCGGCGTTGTAGATGTTACTCGGCAGTGCTTTCTAGAAAGCATGGTCAAATTTTGAGAGAAAGCATTGACGAATTGCCGAATCTTAGGTACTTTGATACTGCAGTTACCGTGCAATTTTGTAGAAAGCATGAACGCACAGTTGACAAATATCGCTTTCTAGAAAACCACGTGCAAAGAAAATATATATATTTGAAAAATTTATGTCCACAGTTTGCAAAGAACGGTTACAATTCTTCATATTTTTGTGGCCACCATGTTTCTGTGATACACACTTGCTTTCGACGGTGCTTTCTACAAAGCTGGGTCGTAGCATACGACCACGCTTTCCTAGAAAGCACCATCGTAAATTCAACGGTGCCGATTACGACCATGCTTTCTAGAAAGCATTGTCGAAACCTGATACTCGAGGTTCGTTTCTAGGAAGAACAGTTGTGAAACTTACTTTTCCGATTACGACCATGATTTCTTAAAAGCACCGTCGAGTATCAGCTGCGACGCCGCTTCCAAGAAAGCATGGTCGCAAGCTACGACGAAGCATTGAATGCATCGTCAAAGTTATGTATAACGATGCATTGTAGTAAGCATGGTGGTGAAAACTTGAGACGATGCTTTGTAGAAAGAAGGGATCGCTCCAGATAGGATGGTGATGCTTTGTAGAATGCAGGGTCGGATATAAAAGTGCAAAGTTATACTAGAAATATTATTTTGATTTAAATATATGACGCACTTCTGGAAAGCGGGGTCACTCAACTATACGACGATACTTTGTAGGATTCATCGTCGTAAAATTTACAGTGCTGCTTTTTCTACAAAGCATAGTCGTTCAATGTGCCACGACGCTTCTTTCTTAGAATGCACCGTCGTAAATGAGTTGCGACAATGCTTAAAGGCATCGTCGTAGGTTGTGGACGACGGTCAATTGTAGGAAGCATGGTCGAAGAGACATGACGAATTCGATTTGCGACGAGACATTTTTAACCCTTTGCTGCGAATTTGGCACGTTTTTACATTTCGTAATTTTTGTGAATTTGGCACGTTTTGACATTTAATTAGTTTTGATTTAAAAATAAATACGCACTTCGGTCTATGTGCAAAATATTAATGGCCTACGCATAGATAGTGTACAGACTTCACAGACTTGTACCTCATCTTGTACCGTGGATTAACACAGGACACGATTCTCCGTCTTTTCCGTGGACTAGTTAGTTAGTGTGTTTATTTAACGTGGCTATCCCCCGTACGTTTATTTTACGTGGCTATCATCCCCCGTAATAATATTTATAGGTAGCTAGCCTGTTTAATCCAGGCAGCGCCAGTTGGTGTCACGAGCGAAATTACTGCATTTTTGTAAGTACACATTGTGTTTACGAAGCTCTCCTGTCAGCAGGTTGGTCTACCATCTACAGTCCATGTGAAGTGTTTCCGCTCAACCAGACATCTCCCGCAACTTTTAACCCTGCTGACACGAACTTCCAAACTTAGTTGAAGTTTGAAAGTTCTTGTGTCAGGGTTCAAAGTAGTAGTAGTAGTGAGTATATTTTACGTGGCTAGCCTCCGTAATTTCGAGGCATATAGCCTGTCTATTTTTTCCAGGAGGGGCCACGCATGAAGTCCTGGTTAGCATTTAAAGCACCCATTTGTGCTACGAATTTCATTCCTCTATGAGAGATGCGACTCGCTTAACCAGACAACTCTGCTAGGAACATTGACCGGAGGAGGATTTGAACTCCGTACCTCTGAGTTGCAAACCGAAGATGCTACCACTTGGCATGGCTGGTTGTGTGGAAACACTTCTATGTTACAATGGATTCTCTCTCCACGGCACTTGAAACTAATAAAGAATGAGCATATACACCAGGTTTCTGGTACTCTGGTACCAGATACTACTAGTGGGTATATTTTTTACGTGGCTAGCCGCAGTAATTTCAAGGCATATAGAGGTAGCTAGCCTGTCCATTGTTTCCAGGGAGGAGAGGGGCCATGAGTGAAGTCCTGATTGGCATTTAAAAGCACCCATTTGTGCTACGGAAGTGAAGTGTTCGTCGAGTGAAGTGTTCTGCTCAAGCGCAACTCCACATTTGACCTAAGGATTAACAGAGAGGTCCTCAGGAACCCCTTTGTACACCAACAAGCCAAAAATATTTTATAAGCGCCCCCTTCTAATAAGCGCTGCACCTACAAATGCGGCGCTTATTAGAAATAATAGCAATAGATCATGCACGAAACATGATTGTGTATTGGGTAAAAA
>JANTOQ010304134.1:0-12822 GCA_027564595.1 Bythotiara depressa | reverse complement strand
TATATATTTTCTTAGAAGTGAACTAGAAGTGTTGATATTTCAGATCGCGATTTTGCATTTTTAGATAATTTTGCGGTAGCGATTATTCAAAAATAGATCGCGAATCACGATTCGCGATCCCTTAATTCGCTCCCTGAAATGTCCACAAATGTTACAAACATTTACTTAGCTTTGGAAAAACAATAAAATAAACAATATTTACAAATATCAGACAGTAAAGAAACAAAAAACCAATAGAGATTTACCATTGATAAGCATTAAAATGAAAGTAAACAATCCCTAGACCATACAGAAATGGTGCATCCTAAAAGAACAACAACATTATCATAACATAACATTATGTGATGACATACAAAATGGTTAACATAAGGCAATCCTTAAAAACAGGTTGTTTCCTGTCCAGCAGACAGGACAATTTAAATCTTAAGTGTGCAAGAAATTTATGAAGATACTTATAATTTTCTGAGTTTTATAAACAAAGATTGCTTTTTCTTGGAAACTTTAAAAACCATCAAGAAAGATCTCATTTTATTTATGTTTAACAATAGATCATTCTAGATTGATAGCAGTCATATTGATTTCTTATTGTTTTGGACATGCCAACAGATGTATATAATTCCACCGATTAATTCACTTTTAAGTAAAAAACTGTGTAAAAAAAAGTCTGTAACGAAGACCATTTCACAAGACCATTTTAAACGTTTTGAGTAAATTAATTAATAACTAACTTTACAAAGGCAGAAGAAGTCAACAACAGGTCAGTATATTATTACAACTATTTTTGAATGAACATATTCAATTCCTGCATTTTCTAGCTTTCCACCACAACTTTTAATTAAAGCTTTCATATTTAAAAAATTCTAGTAATTTATTGAGAAGGGTAAAAAAGTTAAAGAAGAAAATTTTAAATCCTGTATCATGAGATGATTTATTTTTTTATAGTGTAAAATGTTTTAATGCATCGCTGTTTCTACAATGAAGTCATTAGTTTTTATCTTTTCTTTTCATCTTGTTTTATAGTTTCCCTCAGTGGAAATAATTCCCTGACTATGTCTTTTGAATTTTTCTGGGCCCTGCCACTTTAAATATCTATTATTATTATTATTATTATTATTATTATTATTATTATTAATGGAGAACAAAACATCAATCAATTTCATTCTTCATTGTGGCATGGTATATAAAGATGTTGTAGCTGCTTCACAATCTAGTATAAGTTATAATGTAATCTAAAGTCAAAACATCCTAGTCATTTCATGTAGAACTCAGGAACATAAAAGTATTTTTCCATTCACCCACTGGACAGGAAAAACAAAAGATTTCTTAGGATGCCCTAACATAGTGACACATCTTAAAACAATAACGTTATCATGATGGTATAATAAAAATAATGTTATCATGAAAGCATGATAAAAATAAGTGAGATGGCAAGGAAACATTGAACTTAATACATGCCATAAAGTTTTTGATGAATAAACAAAAATCAAAATACATGACCAAATTTATTACCTTGAAATATTCTTCATGAAGGCCGAAATATCTCTGGTAAGCAGACATTGCTACACAAATAAAAGATAGTTCATAATGATTAAAAGTAACATCTACCATCTACCATGGGTACATCTTGAACAAGATACTATATATTATTCCCCATGCAAAGCAATCTAAAGCAATCCTGAAACTCTACATAAAAATGTATTTACTTGCAGGGAGACCTAAGCCCTAAACAGAAAAGTGTCAGGGTTTCCTAAGACAAGCTAAAACAATTATAAATTACATCATCTGAAAACAGATTTAACAGTTTTAATTCCTTGATCAGATATATATCAACAAGGTTGGACAATATCAAGATAAGTTTATTAAATATCTTCATTTTGTCTGGACATAACAAGTTTTGTCTGAACATTGTTGAATTTACTTAGTATTCCCGCAACATTTTCTGTGCGGTGCGACTTTTCTTTGTTTTCTGTTTTCTTCCATGTAAACAGAAAAAGTCAAGTTTAGGTCAAGTTTAGGTGGTCACACTTTTATCACATCTAATTTAATTCTCTCTCACCAAAGTTAAAATAGTAATAAAAAGAACAATGCAATAATTTCAATGTTGAACCACTAGGAAAAAAAAGTGTGTGAATTAAATTAGATGCAAGTATAAAGTACTGTCTAAACGTGGTTTAATATTACATTGTGATGAGATAACACACTAGTGTAAATGTAACATTAAAATGGTATATTATAAAAATGTTTTAAAAAGCTCATGTTCTAAACATTAAAAAGAGTAGCACATATTTTTTATATGTTCTTAGCCAATCTTCTTATTACAACAAATTACAACAGGTGATTGTCATCAGAATAGAATATAATGTCTGAGAAAATTCTAAAACAAATGACATCTAAGGAATAAATGAAGAAAGGAAATAGAAATTTCTCTCTGATTGTCTGAAATGAATTTATTTTTAAAAAATACATTTTTATAAAGATCCATTATCACAAAAAATATTTCACATAAAATGGTACACAAGAACAATCTTTCTTTAAAATTCATATAATACTGCTCAAGGCTTATAACATTGTTATAGGTACATTTAAATTCATATAATACTGCTCAATGCTTATAACATTGTTATAGGTACATTTTAATTCATATAATACTACCCAATGCTTACCACATTGTTATAGGTACATTTAAATTCATATAATACTGCTCAAGGCTTATAACATTGTTATAGGTACATTTTAATTCATATAATACTGCTCATGGCTTATAACATTGTTATAGGTACATTTTAATTCATATAATATTGCCCAATGTTTATAACATTATTATAGGTACATTTTAATCCATATAATACTACCCAATGCTTACCACATTGTTATAGGTACATTTAAATTCATATAATACTGCTCAAGGCTTATAACATTGTTATAGGTACATTTTAATTCATATAATACTGCTCATGGCTTATAACATTGTTATAGGTACATTTTAATTCATATAATACTGCTCAAGGCTTATAACATTGTCATAGGTATATTTTAATTCATATAATACTGCCCAAGGCTTATAATATTGTTATAGGTACATTTTAATTGCAACATCACTTTCTCCATAGGGAAACCAGGAGTATTTTACTAATACACTTTGTGGATAATATCGATCCCAAATTTTCATTCTTTCCAACTGTAGAACATGAAAATATTTAGTATAAATTTTATTTTATTACAAAATTATATAATTGATTGATGGCTGCAAGCGATCAATCTTTAATCAACGCTTGCATCATTGTCTATCATATCCAAAGTTTTAACAAAATGCTCTGGGAACGAGGTTGGAGGTTGGTTTTCTCCATGGCCACTTTTTACATAATAAATTTTTTAAATTAGAAAAAAAGTTGCACTGAGAGGAAATATCATCAACATATAAAAAAGACGCATGCAAATTGGATTCAACATTCTGTAGGGCATTCCACAGTTCACGTGCATTTTGTTTTGTTATTGATGTCAATTCTATACTGCAACATTTATGCTTCGCGTACATCAGAAACTTCAATCTTTCAAATTCTGCTCCTGTAATCAATCACAGGAACATCATCCCTCTCTTGACGAATGGTATGGTCAAGTTTTGAGCTCTCTTGACACTTGCCATATCAATCCAGTAGTGATGATAGCACCTTGCCACCATTTAATCAAGTTGACTATACTATTCAGGGGATGTTGTGGGTCAAAAATTGATAAACACTGCCAAAATTTAATTTGCTCAAACGCTTCAAGCAGCTCCTGTTTAAATTCTGCAACAAATATTTTATACACCTCATTATCGTACGATGTAAAATAAAATGGTTTCTTTCAAAGACAACTCGTAGCTGGTAATGACAATGAAATCTCCTCAGCAATTGCTTGTAGCCTTGTGAAATTGGTGGTAATAAAATATTGTTGCTCTGTGTCATTAAGTGTGCTGTCAAGCTGTCTAATAGTTTTCTCCACATATGTAGGAATGACACTGAGGAAATTGTGACCTGTGACGATTGTAGGGAAAATGTCAGCAAAGATATGGCACTGAAAACATCTAATAACATTAATATAGTGGCAATCATTTCGCTGGATGTTGCTTGAATAAAAAGACCATGAAACTCTCCTTATTTGCACTTATTGTAGCATGTTGCAAGTGCTTGGAGAAAATGCTGGTAACTTTTGTATACTGCCAAGCAAGATCTTTCATGAGCTGTCCAAAAAGTGGTACTTGGACAAATTGGAACGATTGTTCCATGATCTCCATAAATTTCTGCACATTCTTGAAGGAGATGCATCGCTAGTAAATTTAATAGAAATACATCAGCCTCCATTAAGAATATGTTTAAAACATAATGCTAACTTGTGATTGGTGCAGCCAATCCAAATGAGTTGAGGCACAGAATGTTCCAAATATGCTTTTAATCCTCCTTTGCTAACAGAATTTACATTAGTTGTATCCATATATGTATACCTAGTGTTGCGTAATGGCACGTTTATACTTACAAAGAAATTGTCAATAACTTTAAATATGTTAGGAGCTGAGAGAAGTGTTCCTATAAGCATACTTAGAGGAAGTAGCCCAATGAAATGTTCTTTTACAATACCACCATGTTCAAACATTGCATAAATAGCCACTTGTTCAACTGAGGTTATATCTGAGGTTTCATCGGTAAATAATGCATACTTTAGTTAACAGGGGGAGTTTTACATGATTATAAATTATGTTGATATACTTTGCAATGAAATCTGGTGACATGTATGTTGCATTGCCAGGAGCAAGAAGTAGATGTGCATATCTTTACTTTCACACAGAGCTACAAGGTCAACCAGGTCTTTGAAGTTGTGAGTATGTGCCCAATTCTTTGTTATTAATAAGTACATAATTCAAAAGAATGATTTGAAGATAAATCTTGCCTGAGGCAACCATTTGAGATTCTTTCACCAAGCTGGATTCACAGAGCATTTGCCATACATTGGAATCCCTTTTTGCCAATTCTTGAAATGCTTGCTTGTTTTTTACAGCAGTCTGGTGTCGAGTTGTTTTTAGATGATCATTTGCACGTTCTGTTGGATGGTCAGCAAATTGTCCTGCCAGTTCAATAAAATGCTGTTGACCATTGCCAACTGCAAACGAGGAACATGTTTTACAGAACCAACCATTTTGAGATGAAGAGAAGTACAAGTCTGGAAATAATGTTGACCCGTAACGTTTTATTGAATTTATTCGCAAGTCAACTTTAGGTTTTTAGCAGGTGTTTCTTCTTGATAACAAGATGCTTTTTCACCATGAAGTGCCTCAACGTTAGATGACGCGGGTTTACTATCTATGACCAAGGAACTAGTGATACCGATAGATGGTGAAGAAGTGGCATTGATATAATCTGACAGGGCACTTTCTTCTACAATTTCAAAATCAGTGGGCACCTGAAAATAAAGAATTATTAATGATACAAAATAGTAAATAAAAGCAAACAACAAAAACAGTTTGGATGATAAACATGTTAGACATACAGATATAGAGTGAATCAAGGAGTATGCAGTTTATTCAACTTTTTAAAAACTCAATTCTAAATCTTTATTTTTTAGGATAATTTGTGGTATGTTACTCAATGTGGGTAAATTTAGTTGAACATTAACCACTTCCAAACAAAATGTACCCACATTAATCCTTAACCAGAAATATGACTGAAGCATGGCTGAAAAAAGAAAAACGTATGGTTCATAAGTATGATTTACGATATTGAACATAAAGAAAGATACCTCCAACAGAGCACATACGTAAAGCCTGGTTCCCACTAAGCTCTAGGGTGCTTATTTCACATTTCACATTTTGAAATTTTAAGTGCCCATTCAATTGTTTGAAAATTTAAGCACGAGAAAAGAAAAACAAACAGTAAATACAAGGGTGGTGCAAAAATCATTCTCACTTGGCGCTAAAATAAGGGCCTAGTGGAAACCAAGCTTAATAAGCTCCTAAAAGGAGCTCCTTAAAATGCAAATAACTGAAGTGAGTATATATATATAAAATGAAACAAATATACATACCGAATCACCCATAGATCTTGTAATAGTCAATTTAGAATGTCCAGCATTGGTGTCTGTTGTTAGAACTGTTGTTAGTACTTGTGAACAAGGATGCTATGTGTTTAGACTTAACTTTGTTGCAGAAAATCGGAAGTATAAACTGGTGTAGTGGTAGAAGTTGACAAATGTTCACATACACAGAATGTCTTGGTTGTCAAGACACAAATGAAGTTCCGGAGTAGTTGTTGAATGTTGAAGATGTTTATTTAATAATTCCTTCATTCGTTGATGTCTCTTACGATATTACACTCTTTTATGCTTTCTGATTCCAATTTCCATTATTTAGAATTTTAATCCACAACGTGGATAAAGATTTTTTTTTTAAGTTGTACATTGTTTTCTTCATGAGCACAACATGTGAATGTTTTTAAAAATGCAACCATTCTATTCTTCCAATAATCAAAGCAAACAATGCAATGAGTTCAAAAGTCATAAATAAATTCTCTACGGTATTTGAAATGAATGATGAGGAGAAACTTTTCGATAAAAAAAACAGGGGACTGTATTAACAAAATTTAGTTTTCCTCTTGATTGTTTAATTTTACATCGTCCTTGTTTTTAGGTAATCAATGTACTTTGGAGGCTGACACATTCATAATGGTGTCTGGCAAAGCTCTTAACAAAAACGTCAAAATAAAACTAAAGTCATATTAAGGTGTATCTTTATTTCCTATATGCCAACCGATGATGCGAGAATGTTTATATGCGATCAAATACACTGATGGTTGTTTCATTTTAAATTCATTCATATAGTAAATTAAAACAAGCAGAACTTTGTAGAAGTACTGGAAGCAAACGTACATTGTAGAGTGTGTCTGAAAGCTAAATATAAATAATTTTGGCAAGAAGATGTAATCAATGCCGTGTTTCACAGTACCAAAATAAAAATATAACTAACTTTAAGATCACGTTGGAAATAATCTTCTTCGAATTGCTCCGGGCAAATGTAGAAACTTGAGTCTTTTTAGGAAGTGAACTAGACTAGAAGTGGACCAATTAGACGAATATTATGAAGCCACTGCTTTTGAAGAGCCTTTTTTGTTTTCTTGGTTGATACCTTATTAAAACTTAGATGTGGGTTATCTTGAGATCGGTTAGTGAATCCGTAAGCGTGAAATATATGTTTCACTTACGAAAATAGAAAACTACGTATACGACAAGAATAACAACTTTAAATGCTGTTAGAGAATAAATGAAATATTTGTAATAAATACATGAATATATAAATGGAGAATACTGTGATGTACACGTTCCGAAGCAGAAGAAATATTAACACTGTTGATCAAATGCCTTTACTCAACAGGATTTCTGAACTTTCTGTCGTAACTAATTTTCTCCTTCCAGTCTCCATGAAAAACTCAAGTGGTCAGATTTTTTAACATGTTTTTAAAGTTTGTATCACTAAATATTTTTAATATGCTGACACTTTATGGTGCTAGGATGACTGAATTTTGATTATATGTAATGGAATGAAGTTTTTTTAAGAAGTTTCTTATTTTTGTTTCCTTCCCTTTTAATAAATATTGCTAAAATCTTAAAATTCACTTCTTTTTATATATATTTTTTCTTCTGCTTCACAGGTGCTGTGAGTTTGACTCCATCTTTTTATAGAATGGATGCTAGGAGAAATCCGAATCATTGTGAATCCTTTTATGCTGTTGAATCTTCTCCCACCGTTTACATACTGTACAGCAAGTAAACAAACATGAGGCAGCCTATGCTGATTTACAACTGACAACAGGGGGTGAACTGGTGATTTATTAAATAATTATTAAACATTTAAAAATTTAAAATTTAAAAACAAGAAATTATTTTGTTACATTGGTGGCACATGCTTCAATGGATTTGATGCTGAAGAAGTGGAAGTAAAGCACATATTGTTATAAATTTTCAATAAAACTACATGATGCAAAATAGTAAAAACTTAATTTAGCTGGCTGCATTCTAGTTTGTTTTATTATAATGGCAGACACAAAGAACAAGTCGTGTCTTCACTTTATCTACCAATAGCAATATTCCTAAACAATAGTAATCTAGAAATGTCTTTAGATCAGATAATTGTCTATAATTATGTGTCTAGGCAAGTCTTCTATTTACATTGTGTACACAAAAGTCTCAAGTGCCCAAAGATCACCACATGTTTGTTGCGTAAATAGTTTAAAGTTTGATTTAACAGGCTGATAATTTTGGTAAACAACAAAGATAGATTAAAGTATGCAGAACTATCTAGTCGAAGTTGAACTTTTTTATGTTAATTTGTTTATTCTGTGAGCTGAAAAGACCAGCCATTATTCCGAGCTAGATTCCACTTTTTGCTTCTAGAGGTTTTTTGTCGAAACTGATGTTTCAGTTTCTGGAATCTAGTGTAGATTTGAAGCCATAATCACGATGTTGCTTTACAACTGCTTACAACTGCTTTTTTGATGTGAGAAAGTAAATGAATAATTAAATGGAAAAGAAAACTATTTAAAATAAAATGGCGGATTAGATGCGAACAATAGTGTTCACTTTGTTCAGTTGAGACGACTGCTGAAAATTAACTTTGAGCAGTCAGATGTTCATTCCAGATAAACACAAAACTTATTATTTGTCAGAAATTTATTTTTATAATTCAGATGCCAATTGGGAATACTTGGGATTACCGCATTATACGTGGTGCCAGCAGGCTAGCTAACACCCTACAAAAGAAACTGAAATTAAAACAAACTAGCATTCTTTGTTTTATATTTTACAATAGTTTGTTTCCTGCGCCAAGTTCATATTTAAAGCTTGTTTGTCGGCAATTTTCACTCTCAAAAAGTCGTCAAGATTAGTTGTGCTAATCGAGGCAAGAAAGAAGGACTGCAATCAACATTCACGGTGTGGGTGGGCTTGGCATTTCATAGATTTTCATATGTTTTACTTGTTAAAAAATTATAGATTTTGTTTCAGAAGGCAAACTTAAGTAACTAGTGATATATTTTGTTTTTAATATTTCAGCTGAAATTTAATTTGGGTGCTCAAATTATGATGTCTCCCAAATCAGTATATTGCTACCGAAATCAGTCTATATTAACCCCTGACTTAGTGAGATTAATTTACAGATATTTCCATGACATTGCCATTTATAAATCAAACATGTTAAAGAAAGATATTTAGACTCCAAGTCATCATGGCTATATATAGCCATCAACCTTCAAGTGCATAGCGCTTCTTGTTAGGTAATCATTCCCATCCCTGATGCTGACACTTTATTTCATTACTTTTTGTAACTCTTTCCTTGTTTAGGACAGTTCTTAAATTGTTTATATGCACTGTAATACAAAGAATAAATTCCATCTGTCACATTTTGCATGTATTTGAATGCTTATTGGATTTCATCATGTTAAAACGATAGGTTAATGGCCTTCAATAGCTTTGAAATATCTTTCAGAAAACTGTACTTCTAAATTTTAAGTTTTGCATGGTTTGACCAGTGGAGATATATATAATATTTACTAGTGGTTTCTTTCAGGGGATGCATGGAGAAATTGCATTAAATCAAATAAGGTTAAAGAAATGTCTTCTAAAATAGTACACATTTGATGTTAAAGTAATCAGATAGTATGACAGAATGTTTTTTTATGTTGCAGAAGAAAAAATGTGTAATGACTAGATTCATTTGCAGTCAGTTGTCAATGTTAGAAATTAACTATCAAGAGGTTTACTAGATACATAGGTAAATTTCACTTGGAGGGATGGTTTGTGTTTCATACAGAATGTTTTTTTATGTTGCAGAAGAAAAAATGTGTAATGACTAGATTCATTTGCAGTCAGTTGTCAATGTTAGAAATTAACTATCAAGAGGTTTACTAGATACATAGGTAAATTTCACTTGGAGGGATGGTTTGTGTTTCATATAAACAAACATTTTTTGAAACATTTCTTTAAGGTTTGGAATGATCAACATCAAAGCATAGAAAATTAGGATATGAATAAAAAAATTTTCTGTAAATTAGATTATTAAATTATTTTTTTAAAGGCATATATCAAGGATGATTAGTGTGAGGTTACTAAATTGTATACAGCTAATTATTATTGACACCAGTGAAGATTTTATTGCATGAACAAAAATTTAAATTGCAATACTTTATGCATGAGTTTGTTTTAAATCAGAGACACTTTTTTGTTTCAAATTGATAGTGCACACGTTTTAATGTATCCAGTGTATATAAAAAATTTCATTCAAAATTTTCGCAGTGTTAATTTTAACCATCTACAAACTCATAGCAACAAAAACTAAGAAAGACCACACAAGGCATCATTGAAAAATGCAAAAAATATGAACAGGAATTTAACTGCAAATTGGAAACAGATTTATGTGGAAATAATGTCATCCACTTATGCTGTACAATATGTAAATTGTGGGAGAAGATTCAACAGCATAAAAGGATTCACAATGATTTGGATTTCTCCTGGCATCCATTCTGTAAAAAAAGATGGAGTCAAACTCACAGAAACAGCACACAACACAAAGTAGTTCTGCTTGAAGAAAAGAGCAACATGTGCACAGACTTTCAATTTTCAACGATACACTTATTGACAAGGTATGTCATGTGTAAAAATGATTGATTGAAATGAAAGTCTTTACATCTTAAAATAAATGCATATTACCTAACAAAAAATGAATAAGAGAGACCCTTCACAGATTCAGTCATCGGGAATTTCATCAGCTTTTGTTGATGGGATTTGCCTTTTTTAATATTTGCCTAAGCAAAAAAATTGCTGCAGACTTTTCAGGGTTCCCATTAAGTGATCGCGAACCAAAATTCTCCAAACTCTTGAAAATCGCGATCCATCTGAATGCTATTTTCTAGTAATTTTTCTTTAATTCTAGTGCTATAGAATATAGCTTCTCAAGATATTTCATTTTTATCTTTGCTTGTCAATGTTATATCGCAATATCAAAATCCAGTTTTTGTCGTGTTTGTTTATTTATGTGATTTCGTAATATAATACTATAACTATAATTCCTTTGGGTTTTTTTGTGTGCAAAAATTCGATTTACATGACCAGAAAAAAATGTAATACCTGGTTTCTATTATTCACAATACTATTGTAGTGTTTTAAATCTTAATCCACTTTTATTTGCAGATTAATCTAGCTTGTGTATTTAATTCCCTGAACTACATTCTTATACACATAAACAGGTTGTCCAGAAATAATAAAGGAAAAGCCATTTATCTTTTTCAAATTTTCCATTGTTTAATTGCATGATTTTGAAACATGGTTTACAGTAATTCACCTGTATTTCCGAAGCCTTGACATAGTCTTCAACAATATTATTTTTTAAAGCTAAAAAAGTACTTCTGTTAACTCACACAAAATAGATTTCTAAAGTAAGAAAATCATAGTAGCAACTGTAAAACGTCACGTACGAAAATTTCTAAAACCAGAAAATCATAATAATGATTGTAAAACGTCCTCACAATAGCTTTGAAAGATATAAAATAGTATTAATGGCCATAAAAAGTCACTAGTGAATATCATAGTGTCTGCCGTAAAACATCATGCACACTGACACAAATGAACATTAAAACATGGTTTTACAGCGATTTTACATGCTACAAACAAAACTTTCTTACATTAAAAAATTGTTGTACATAACAGGAATGAATAATACTTATATTAAACATAGTTTTATTGCTATCTTACGTGATATGAATGAAGAATTATTACATTAAAACATGGTTTTGCCATGATTTATGTTCTATGAAAATATTTCTTACCGTAAAATTGTTTTACTGCGATTTTTCATGACACAAAGGAAGATTTCTTACCTTAAAACATGGTTTTACAGCAATTTTGCATGTTACAAACAAAAATTTCTTATGTTAAAAAATGATTTTACCACAATTTTATGTTTCTTACACTACAAAACTGTTTTACTGCAATTTCGCATAACAGGAATAAATAATTCTTAAGTTAAAACATGGTTTTACCTTGATTTTACGTGCCACAAATGAAGATTTGTTACATTAAAACATGGATTTACAGCAATTTTATGTGCCAAAAACGAAAATTCCTTACGTTAAAAACGGTTTTACCGCTTTACATGACAATGAATGAAGAATTCTTACAATTATAAACATATTTCTACTGCAATTTACGTTCTACAAATATTTATTTACTGTTTTATTGCGATTTTTCTTAGCACAAATGAAGATTTCTTACACTTCAGCTGCTTGTAAAACTCCTACAGAGTTTGTCCAACTAACATAAATGCTTATTTTGACCACTGTGAGAACCATTTTTTCTCTTCTCTGAGGCATTTAAAATAACTGACAGATAAACGGCAGCTGGAATTTTTATCAGATGAACTTAGGATTTACCAGTTTGTTAGGCTTTATCAGGTTCAGTGTTTTGCTATTTACTATTTGATACTGGCACTTTGCAGTTGTGCAATTGCAGTATAGAGAATCATTGTGGACTCCATAATAGAGAGTCATTGTTGACTCCACTAAAGATGAGTTGTTGTGGACTCAAAAAGATGAGTGTTGTTGTTTACATGGTTTATTTATTTTACTGTTTACATGGTTTATTTATTTTACTAGTATACAGTCCTGGTCACGTATGGTGCGCGATAACATGCCCCCACCTCCACACGCACCTTCTTGTATTTGCATGCGTGGTCTACAATGCGCCTAACACAACCAGGTGCGTTGTAACTAATTCCTTACATTTTTTTCTATTGCTATAACACATATAAAT